>JAQFXU010002865.1:0-18637 GCA_034693705.1 Spatulosminthurus flaviceps
ATCGTTGCAGCGCCCAGTTATCGTCGCAGCGCCCAGTTATGGAATACCCCCCTGCGCCCAGATACGGAAGAATCCCCCAAACTGGCTAGAGATTTTTGAATTTACCGTGTATCGTCCTCCTAAAATAGGATTTTTGAAAACGACAGTTGCTGGACTGACGGTGAAGGAATGGGATTCGCATAAATTGAGCAATCCTTTTAATGATGCTTCCCTACTAATTTCTTCTACGGGCACCTCCTGATTGGCGAATTCGTTGACCTCTTCATCCTCTCCCAGTAAGTAACTTCTTTCTTCTGTACATGCTTTCAGCGGATCTTCCACCTCTTGTACTGGCATTTTCAAGCCTTGAGGTACAGGCACAATTGGTGGGGGCCAATTTCGCCAGCTTATTGTCATGCTATTTCTCTCTTCATAATTTGGTAGATCTTCTGCGCCTGCCTTTTTACCTAATTGTCACACCGAGTATTGCAATTTAGAATATCCGGAGGCAAACCATCAAAACATTCAGATTTTATCTCACGACGTGAAATCCTAACTAATAAAATGAAACTAACTGACATTTTGCATAGAATTTGTTACAGTTCCATAGTTTTCTGAAAGCATGGTATTCCTGTAATGGCAAAAGTATTCCAATAAAAAAGCGCCCTAGTAATTTGAACTATGAAGATTCTGCGACTCCAATTGAGATCATTGAATTTACCTTTGGTGGCTCCATTGGCATTGATTTAGAAGTTCTAGAAGTTTTGTCAGAACCCGCAGTATATTTGTCATTGATGTCATTTGGGCGGTACAAAGCTGTTGAAGTGGCGCCTTGGCGAAAATCTCGGTCTTTCCCAGTAGTACCCATGTCACCCATTCCGCCCCCACTCATTCCACCTCCACCCATTCCACCTCCACCCATTCCACCTCCACCCATTCCACCTCCGCTCATTCCACCTCCACCCATTCCACCTCCGCCCATTCCACCCACACGACACATGCCAATACTGCAGCAACCTCCTGCACAGCAACAGGAACAGCAGTTGTTATCACAGGAATAACACTGCATTTTAAAATGTTCCAAAGTTCAGAAAGGTGCCGTTGAAATCTTGCGGTATATTTTTCTTTTGGGTCCTCCTGAATCCTTCTGTCAATAATTAAAGTACAAACAGGTTTTTCCACATTACCATTGACCCATTGAGCAGCATTTCATTGTATTTTGAATTTGAATAATTTCATACTTGTACTAATAGGCGTAGGCAGGTGTCTCAAGTATTTTGCTACATTTGTTACAATGTTTACTCTACAGCATTTACACCCTTTATTTAATGGCGAAAATTTTTCAACTTACTATAATCCCTGCTCCGGCGTAGAAAATATATATGAGTTCAGGTTCAGGTGAAAGATATAGGAACCAATCAATTCCGTTTCCTCTTCCTACTAAACTCAATCTCAATCAGTTATTTTATTATTGTGTTGTTATTTCTGAAAATGAACTTAATAGTCGTTCTTATTACTTCTTGTTGCAGGTTGAACTCGGGGTTTAAAAAAATGGGTATTAAAACGTGTATTTATAGTTTATGTTGCCAGAAAAAAAAGATAATTGAATGTAATAATGGAAAAATGTATCAGAAAATCAGAATAATAAAAGGTTTTTGTGGAGAAAGCTTGAAATTGAAAATTACCAGCACCTACTTACGGCGCTGAATTGTAAGATTATGTTCAGTAACAGTAACAAATGTACAATAAAAGGGAAGGTATTGAATACCCTCCCCATGTCCCCACTTCTTAGACGAATAACATTGGAAATATTTTACATTATTTTTTGTAATCGAAAGTGGAACTAGGGAATTACATAATCTTCATTAATCTACAAGAGGGCAATCATAATTTTATTGTTTAGACAGAGTTGATCTAATTTAGATTTTGTAGTTTTAAGAAATAATATACTTAAATAATGCTCGTGCTTCTGTCTCGAGTCTCGATGGCTGGATAAGTCCACATTTTTTAAATTTTCATGCTAATAAAACTATTTTTTTAAACAATAATCATTATTTTAGACAACAACAATAATAATTTACAAAAATTTCATTCAATTTTTATTGTTTTATATTTATATATATGTATAATAATAATATTATAATAATTTTATCCATTATTCATCACTATCATCAGAAATAATATATTATACAATAATAATTTTATTATTATTGGGAAAAGTAAATACTTAAGAAACCTTCTTCTTCTGGTCCTTCAGGAAGTAAAATTTTTAAAAATAAGAGACGCTATGGTAAATAATAATTGCCATTTATAGTTCAGAAAATGCATCGTATTGTAAAACTGCATTGCAGACTATATGATTAATAATTTTGCAACATCAAGCAAAGGCCAAAGATGCTTGTTTGTAAAAAATACTTGCTTACAGCTGTATCAATTAAAGTGCATAGTGAGACGGCAGTTTAATGCCTCACGTGTGTTAATCAACAGTTTCAGTGTTTCCAGATGCTGCTCTTGCTCTTACAATTGTCAACAGCTCTAGGCTCTACATAGAATAAACTACTTAAAGTGGCAATAAAATGAGGTTGAGACTTTTTCGAGAGTTTTAATCATTTGAATGTGTTATATGTATTGTACTAGCTTTGATTTATACATATATAGAAAGCAATGATCTTGTCCCTCGACATTTTCCTTTCTTTTTGAGGATACTCGAACGATGATGTATAAATTGAAAAAATAATTGATAATATTATTTTGAGAGAGTAAAAGTATTTCCCAACAACTGAGTACGAATTTTAAAGCTCAAGTTAAAGCTCTTATGAACCCATATCATCAATCTCTAATGTAAAAAACTACACTATGTATAGCTAGCAAAATGCAATGACCGTTTTGGATTTTGCGTTAAAAATGGTAGCATCTAGTTTAATACATAGTTTATGACTCTTACAGTTTTAAGGCATAAATAATATAAAGGACATCACCTAATGAACAAGTCAGAGTTTCCACATCATATTTGGAGTACTCCCCTCCCCGCCAACTCCTTATCTGTGACAAGTGGTGTATGAATCTATAATATAATGAACCGTAGATGAAGTTTTCTTGTCTACAGTGTATTCCCGTCGAGGTTACGATTACAATTTTATCTTTCTCGACATTTGCAAAAACATAGAGATATGCATGGATATTTATGTATAGAAATTTTCGGGACATTTTTTCCAGCAGCGTTTATTCATGCAAATGTATATCTCATTATCTATATCTGTTGATAGGAACGTAGTTATTGGAGAAAAGACTTGCTTGTCGCGAGCTGTGGCAATAATTTTTTAAAATCAATCCTCTGACCGTTTTGATAAGTTGAGCGACATTCGCCTGTCGACGGAAAAATAATCATATAAAATGATTATGCATGAAAATTACCTAAAAATTCCCACTGCACTTTCCATCAACACCCCTCACACAGCTCATAATAATCAGCTCACAAAAAATATTAAAAAGCAAAGGCTTGAAACCATACAGATAATTATGCCTGCAGTTGTTAATACCACAGCTAAATCAATTTTGTACTTACTATACCATTACAGTATGTACATGTAAGGTCTAGGTGCATATCCTGTACTACACTATTATTAGGAATTATTATTATGCTTTGCGTGGTAGGTCGCTTTTCCAGACTTATTAGTACTCAAAAGTCTTCCTATCTCCATGTATATTACATCCTCATTCTCTGACTTCACACAATGGAAATAATTTTATGACTGTAGATGTGTACACAAGTATATCAGCCATACATATATGAATCCTTGGAGCTATGTTAACATTCAATAAATACATGTTTACGACAAATAATATTTTTGTTATGAGTGCACAAAATCGTCGCCTATTTGCAAAAATACAAGAGTAATTTTATTTGCAAACAACAAAATGTTATGCATCTTAAAGCCTATGTATATATAATTTCCAGCATATATTTTTCCGTGAGATAGTCAATAAAAGCCATACAATGAAGTTTACACGGAGTATATGTAGTATAGTGAAAGGCTAAACATCAACAGCCTCAAAACTATATTGGCTTTGTAATTTTTTCTGCATCCGTAACCTGAATGTGTGTAACATTTTCGAAACTTATATTTAAAACCATAATTTTATTGTAAATTGCCTGAAAAACGTTCTGTATAATTCATTCCTGCTGATTATTCACCCTGGGGACTTTCAAGTAAGTACAAATAAATGCAATAAAGTCATTTCTTTCGTGCTACTCTATTTTCGGTTTACTTATTGCACACTCACATATAGACCTGCAATCCTAAATCCAGTCAATGTTTTAGAGAAGTTTCTCAAGCAATAATTATTTTTAATCAAAATTATTATTACAGAGAAGAGAGAAAGAAATAAAGGAGAATTAAAGAGTGCAAAAAATATTATTGCTTTAACATTACAGATTACAGCTGTATAGTATAAATAAACATTTTTGTATGTACATTGAATGAATGGCTTGTAGAACGAGAATAATTTGTGGGAATTTTTATGTGAATAATATAACGAATGCAAGATCTTTTAGTAAAGAACAATAATAATTATAATACTATCCTTTCATCGAGTTGTGACACTTGGCCGTTACTTACGTCACAGCTTTTACTGGCAACGCAACGATTGGCTGCATTCAAACTTTTACTCGGCTTAGCCAATAGTACGTACGTAGCAAAAACTCAGGTAAACTGTGACGTCAAATTGAAAAAGTGTCACAACTCGATGAAAGGATGAGAAAGGACAGTACATAATTCGTACTTGCCCAGAAGTATCTTCATAGTATGTTCCATAGTCCATTCCCACGTTCCCGCACTTTCCTTTTTCTATATTCTCACCCTTAAATGTGCTAATAGTCATTATCATTAATATCATGAAGTGCTAGTGAAAATTAAAAAATATTTGAAAGCACCAAAATGAGAGTATGAAAATAATTTCGTATGGGTCCTCCTTCGGTGACTTTTAAAAGTGTTGGATACATGTCTAGTTTAGGTTCAAGACCATTAATTATTATTATAGGTGGCTTCACCTTCAGGACACTGCTTATATGATTAATTTGGGTCAATCCTCTTGAGCGGTATATCCCAATCACAATGATCAGTTTATTGTTAACAAGATATGAGTAACTAATGGCATACAATGTCAAAGGGAAAAAATGACTTTGTATACACACAATTCAATGGCCAGGTATTAGCTGTCTCCTGACCTGGGATGAAGCTCTAAATCTACAAAATAAAACTAATGGATGGCAATTATTGACGAAACTTGAATAACTATAATCTTAAGAATAAATTACAAGTTACTCCCGCAAAAGTAGCAACCAATAATTAAAATATCATAAAAAATGAAAGGGACTTGGAAGATGTAAGTGTTACTACATAATATACTTATTTTTACTATTAGTATTAACCAAGTAAGTATTTACCAAATATAGGATCGCTTTATTGCGAATATTTATGTGCACTCAAAGGAATTTTAATGATGTAATAAAAGACATTGCGAGCTGCCAAAATGATCAAGGAAGATTACTAATGCTCCTAGTAGAAATAATTAACTGGTAGATGTTAACGGGAAATGTGTTGATGCATACTGGTAATTAATTTAATTTGTAAACATATGCATGCAAGTTGATAAACAATTAACTAAAATTAATATCCAATAACAGTCACTAAATCCCTGCCATGCACTATGCTCCTGGACTGCTTAACTCCATATTATGGAGATTGAAGATATCGTAAGAATTTTAAAAGGGAAAAGCCTTCTGTAACTATGTAAAGTACATAGGCAAAAAATACAAATTGTTACACAAATATAGTCCTGTAAACTGTTACATCTACTTGTATTGGTCTGCCAAAGGGCATATATCATCCATAAAATTAACACTAATTGCTCCTTGCTTATTTACAAACAGAATCTTGCAGTGTATAATTACTAGTACATAAAGTGTATATACTTATGTATTTACGTATGCATAAATACATGTGAAGTGCTCTTTGTCAAAGACAAAGATGCAAGATGCAGTGTGTTAAAGCTATACAGTATGTAAATAAAAATGTAAATATTTGTGATGAGAATTTGTCGCCCTCTACCCAAGTTCATGCGTTCAGTTGGCAACACATAAATAACGTTCGGGCTAAAATATGAGGAAATCTTTCTATTATGTAATTTCCCCTTAAATACCAACAAAGATTCATATTTGTCTAGATATAATGCGTGAAAGTTGTAAGTACTTGGAGGAACTAGTATATATATTTTTGAGATAATAATATAATTTACTGCATTTCAAATATGTTTTCATTTATTTTGCATAACCATTGTTGACATGCATTACCCAGTTGCCCTCGGAATCCTTCGGTCGACTTCTCTCATATATGTTACAGATAATGCGAAGATTGCGAATTGCGAAGAGCAAATAATTTTCCTAACCTTTATACGAACGCAAAACACAACGCGGTGGACTGAGGATACGCACGCATGAAATTATCGACGGAAAGCTATAGAGTGCAGGCAGAGCTTTTTCACTGCGGTACGGAACGGTGGCTTTTTGGCTTCGGAAGTGGTCAATAGGTACATATGTATACCTTATGCTTAAAATTATGTACATTACGTCGAGTCAAACGCTGTGTGTGAAATGTATACATAGAAACGTGAGCTGCCATACATACACATATATAGCTGCGTTATATTAAACTTATATTTTGAAGAACAGAGTAGGACGCAAAAGCCATGCCATTTTAGCTTGTATGTACTTATGTATGCACACAAACAGCACAGTGCCACTTTATTGCTTGCTTGCGAACACACAGTTTTACCTTTAATCAAAGATGTTCAATTGTACAAGTCTACCCTCCAAAATTAAATTCTTCACAGCTCGGGATTTACATTGGTGTTTTAAGGCAAGGTAAAATGGGGTGAAACTCGGTTAGGAAGTACAATGGACTTATTAATTCAGTTTTTCATATCCTTTTCAAATCAACCAAATTGAAGTTCATAGGAATTTTATAAATGGGGCTTATTGTTGGTTAAATTTGAACTCGTGTACTCCAGGAATTACACAGCATTTACTTCAGCCATTCTAACTCAACAAAATCTGTTTGATTCTCTCTACCAGTTTCTATAAGCCATATAGTTCAATTGAATTACCATCCTCCTAAGTTATGAAAACCACAACTTCCAAAGACACTGTCCAGGTCATTAAGCCATTCACCTCAAAATAAAACTACACAAAAATTAATAGAGTCTAAAATCTAGCCTCGAATCAACCCCAATTTTTCCTGCATTCTCCCAAAGCCAAAGGGAATGCAAACAAACAGCAGATTATTCTCCTCCATAAATAACCCTCCATGAAATAAGAACGCCCCCTCGATTCCTGACTTCCTTGTGAAGCATTCTAAAATTGCTCATCAGATTTAACCTACGCAAGTATCTCTATAGGTTCTCCTAGAATCCTAGAATACATCCTCCCCGTGGGTCGTGGCTCACGCTCCTATAAATATTTGTGATACATCCTTCCCTACTCATTCCATACCTTTTATCAAATCCCAAACATCTTACCTCCCCAGTCTATTTTCCCCTTTATCATCGAGCTTATCGTCTATTAAATTCAAAAGATATCTATATCTCTGGCAGCTCCGTGCAAAAAGTCCCAAATCAGGCAAACGCATAGTTTTTAATGGAACCAAGAACCAGTCTGCGCTAGTACCCATATCCTCATGAGACGTAGCTGGAGTGGAGTGATGATAGCCCCTTTTTACTCACAATTAGAATTTGTGAAGCGGAATATGACTAGCAAAACTTTCTTGTTAACTCCTTTTAAAATTTTAGCCGACCATAAATCAAAGCTCCCTCACCCAACCAACCCTCTCATTGTGAGTCTAACAACCCATTTAATACCAGCTATTAAATAAATTCCTCCCATTAAACACAACCATTAAATAAACCCAATTGAAACGGTCAAGGGTAGGTGTACACCTTTGTTTACAATCCATTTCTCTTAATTATATAAGTATACATACTACATAGCTATATTTGCAAAAATATCTCTATTAAAAGTTCCAAACCCAAACCAAATAAATTCTATCTAATTGTCCCTAATAGACATGACTCCAGTAGATATTAATGGCACTCTTTCATATATGCTCACAGTCCAACTAAAATCCATTTTTAAAGGCTCTGTGAGCATACAGCAGGTGTATACCTATATTAAAAGTCTTACGTAAATATGCACCATACATTTTAATATACTCTTTTTTCTTGCATGGCATGCTCAATCGTCACAAAACATGTTACATTCTGCCTGCCTCTTCACAACATAATATTACCAATGCCATTTCAACTTTTTCGTTGCATATAGAATAGAATTTTAGAGTTTTTCGGCGTGCACACGATCCTCTCTCCATACAATAAAAGGTGTATACATACTTATATACACAGACGTTTATAATAGAAAAACTTTTAGTTTTTCAGCATTATATACTCATTGTCAGTATACACGTACAAAGGGACGAAGGGAGTATAAAAAGTTAAGGGAGTAGCAGACACTCACTATATTTATATACATGTGCTAATAAATAAAGTTTTCATTGGGAATGAAGGAATGAAGCAAGGTGTATAAAGTATAAGGTAGTAATAAGTATTGTATCTATATAGAGGATTTTAATGGAGTGGAGTCGTCAGTGGAGTGTATATGTTGTTGTATGAGTGAGGCCGGATAGGGCTAAGAGCTAAAAAAGCAGGAGCGAGAGAGAGAGAGAGAAGACGTCGGGCAAAAACGAGCAAATGTGTAACTATCTTTTGTGTGTGTATAAACTAGGGACGGTGTGTATGGCTGAGAGCTCCTCGGCAAAAGGAGAGTAATAATGGGAAGACTTTACTCACAAGATCTCGCTGCTTGACTCAGTCGTGTTTCGCTCACTCTAGCCTATTGAAGCAAGCAAGTTGAACACTCTACCGAGCAAGGAGAGTGTCTAATGGCGAGTGAGGCACATGTGCTTCTCGACTGCCTGTTCACCAAATTGTCGTAATTCTCATGGAGAAATTCAAGTTAATTCCAATTTTCCTTCTAATCTACATGTTCATCTCAGTTCAGTTAACCGAAAACTTTAGACTTGAGCCACGAATTAGTCCTATTACATTGACTTGATTGTTTTTGAGAAGTGATACATTTGCCGTCTCGCACATTTTTTCCAAGAAGTTTTTCGTGTGTGTACTTCTTATTATACGGAGCCTCTACAATTTATACAACATTACATATATAGCCATACGGAGATATCTATATATATAGCGCGAGGGGCCGGCGTTCCGCCAGACAACAAGGTAATAATAATATGCATGGAATCTACGTTGTAGTATTTTCTATAAAGAAGCAATAAGCATGGACCCGTCGGATAAAAAAGTTAGCTTGAAGTGTATATATATTTATATATACACGTAAAAAAAGGTATGCAAGATCAAGGGGATACGGGTGTCTCTTTCTGATATTTTCGTATTGTGTCGTGTATAAGATGTTATTATTCACGTATAGAAGAAGTAATTTCATCAAGTAGTTTGGAATTTGTAGGAAGGAAGTTATTGAGAGTGAGATGTTGAGAGTGTGCTATTAAAGAAGGATGTTGAGTATTATAGAAAGATGATTAAAAGGAGGAGAACCATCGGTCCGTGTGAAATATAGTGTGTGTATTGGTGCGGGGTTACATCTGTGTATTCGTATGGGAGTGAAGAGCACACCATTTGGAGAGTATTTCTCATGTTAGAAGTGAGCACGAGTTGTGGGGGATTGGTAGCAGATTCTTTGAAATACAATGAGTTTGAGACAGTTTTGTGAGAAGTTGGATTAAGTTTTTAGTGGGAAGTCATTGAGAAGAGATTAGGGAGGTTGTTGAAAGTGGAATTAGTGGAAGCGGGCAATAATTTAGAGAGCGATAGATGCCGAATGTGAGGTGGTTCGGGAGGTGTGCGGGAAGTTCTTACATGGAGACTGTAACAATAAGCCGGTAGTTTAGATAGTTGGTGGGAGACGAGATATATTGTGGGGAAAAACTAATGGTGACTGTAATTAAGTTGGGGAAGAGAGCTAATGAGAGATTCGTGTGGTGTTTATCGAGGAAGTTAACGTGTTTTCGATGAATAAAGTTAATGTGATTTAGCCGGATATAATAATTGATTGTGTTCTCAGGTAAGCTGTGGGCTGGACCGGCGTTGCTGTAGTTAATTAGTTTTGGAATGAATTGTTGGGAATTGTGTAACCTCGAGCAGTAGTAAGTGAATATAGGTCTGTGTGGCGTGATAACCTTTGTATGCCTTATATATGCATGTGTTTAAATGTGAGAATTGAATGATATGAATTTAGTGTATTATGGTGAATGGCATTAGATGGATGTTATGGTATGAATTTGATGTGGATGGTATGGAAGTATGGAAGGCCTCGTTGAGTTATGTGGAATATCCTATTGTGTATTATACATGAGGTGGAGATGCACTTGAAGAGTTAATTGTGAGGCAGTATGGTAGTATGATAGGAGTTATGATAAATCATTTATTATCAGTTTTGCTAAAATTTATAACGCTTTGTAGTTAGTGTCAAAGGATGATGGCTGTAAAGTCACCTTTCATACTACTTCGTTTGTTCAACTGCGATGTGGTGGCAGTTGCAAATTTTGTTCTTTTTGGGAGCAGTAAATAATATGCTATTCTGATGGAATATTTGCGCTTTGTTTTTTTTACATCTGGGAAACAAAAATATGTGTAGGAGGCATAGAGGTATTTAGGAGGAGGAAGATTATTTTCGGCGAGTTGGCCATTTTTCTGGATTTTTTAAGTATAAATTAATTGCAATAATAAATTTTCGTATTAGTTATTACTGCCCTGGGTTTTCTCCTGGACATAGTTCCATGAATCCCTCATATTTGGGAAATGTGGATTCGTTTGTTGTAACCTATGTATAATGAGTTCTAGGTGTTAATGTCATTCAGAGAAAAATTTTCATTCAGAAACGGAATCAGTGTGTGGTCTAGAGTCGGGAATATGTACATAGTGAGTATTATCTTGTGAAGTACATACTTTGTTGTCTTGTGTTACTTGTCCTTGTGCTCGAGTGGTAGCATGGTGGTAACCAGAGTTTAGCCGTACTTCTTGCCATTGCCATGTGTCTCACTTGCAGTGTGGCCGAGTGTGTCTGAGTGAGTGTGTATAGTAGCAGTAGCAAGCATGTCGACGAATTATCACAGGATTTCCTTGCAAAACCTGTGGTGTTAAAGGTGGTAGGTGGTTGTCGAAGTATAGAGCAATAATTCCAGTAAAATGCCTGTTAACTTAATTGGTTCTTTGGCTGTCACACTGATTTTTGTTAGCCTCTGAGCATCTTAGCTGCATTGTTTTTAAATGTTGGTTGCTCCAGTCTCATTGTATAATTTATTGTAGGAATGTTGAATGCACATAATTAATTTTTGCGAAAATACTCCGTGGTTTGATTTCTGACTTAAGTATGTGTACTACAATCTATTGGCACTAACTAATTTGATTTTGTTTGTTACAGGCTGCGGATAGAAAGGGTTGGTGATGGCTTCGCCTGCTGTGGAGTCCCCACAACCTAATCAAGGTGCTTCGTCAACTGCGATGACATCAACAAAGTTTTCAACCAGCGGACCTTCTTACGCCACAGTAGTGCTTCGTATGAACTCTGGTAGTGACAGTGTACCTGCTGTAGCTCCAGCAATCAAAAGTGTAGCTGCAAATAGTAATGGGAATATTCAAAATAAATCTGTACAGAAAGAAACAATGCTAGAAGAAAGCGCGTCAAGTAGGGGAAGGAAAGAAGTTAAAATAGTTGTTAGTAAGTCAGATCCCCCGACTCTGCATCCAGAGCAAGCAGAGGACAACGAAAACTTTGAAACAGTTGTGGGGAAAAAACATGGTCATTCGGGTGTAAACAGCATGAAGTTTCGCAATGACCACTCGCGCCCGCATGATCGAGATCATCGTGGGCAGCATAGAAGATTTAGGGGTCAGGATCGTCGGGGTAACCCTAACCCCAACCCCGAAAATCGAAATATTGAGAAAAGTATCGCACCGGCTCATCATCACAAAGTCGTCACTAATGGTTCAATCTGCTCGGAAACGAGTTCTAGCTCAAGCACTGATTGTCATATTGCTAGCATTACATCAGATGAAAACGGTTTGACATCTGCATCAAACAGTACAGAGAGTGCAGGTGAAAATGATGTTTGTGAAAACTCGGAGCCCGGTAAGCCGAAATTCATTGATGCTCCGCTGCCGAGGGTTAATCCATGGCAAGTCAACCCAAACGCAGCCTCTCTTATTGCCAAAAAATCTACGTCTCAGAACGGTGAAGGAACTGTGCCCATCGCTAATCCGCAGCCTGCCAAATCTCCGAACTCGGTTTCACAACGTGGTATGCACATTTATTCACACGCATTTCACTCACGTTCTGGTAGTCCGTAGTGTCCTTCACCTCCGAAAATGTTTTAGTCACATTATGTAGGGTGCATCAGAATCCGAGTTTTCTGCGTCGTACTCTTACAGCCTGCTGATCTGTACTCAGCATTTAACGTTTGACTCAGTCATGTATTTTTGGTAGAGACAACTAGTGCTTGTTTTCTGACGTTGGTGAAGGTTTTCATGCTTACTCTCTCATTCATACTCAGTACTACCGTAAGTAAAGGTCAGAAAGAAGCACAAGTTCAGATTTCCCACACGAAGTTATTTTTCCTCGCCAGAATTGGAATTATTTAAGTTCTGTAACAGCGTAAATCATAGGATTGGGAGGGAATATTTCCGTGATTATATATTGTTGAGTCTTCTGGTTCAGTGATAGTATTTCTTAGTAGAAAATTTTCTAAGTTTTCTAATTGTAATTTGTGTGACAACAGAACCTACAACCAAACCGAAAGCAAAACGCTATCCGCCTGCCACCAAGCAAGTAGAAAAAACAACTCCTGCTAACGACGACTGGCCAACACTGGACGACCTAGCAAATCCCCGGCCAGCAGTTCAGGTTTCGACAAATCAGGCTTCTATGGATGTAAAATTGGTTCGCTTTGCATCCAGTGCAACAGAGTCAACCGACTCGGGTGGTGAAGATACACCTCCTCTCAATCAGTTGAGTCCAGATAAGTGGCCTTCAATAGCAGCGGCCGCTGGGGATGCCAGGTTGCAGAAATCACTCAGCCATGACGACAGTTATGAAGTGTCATCCCCAACAGTTTTATGCATTGAGGTTGATTCTGCAGCTGAGGCAAATTCTACTGCTGGTACTAACGGTGACATTTCTAACGAAGAAGGTATGGGTGACTCTGCAGGAGACGAACGATCTATGAAGAAAACAAAAAGATGTGAGTCCAGTTTCGTATGCTTCTGTACAGATTTTAGCAATACATAAGAAAAATTAAATGTCGCGAAGGTATGGATTGCCTTTGCTTGTTGTACGTGAATGAGTGAATGTTTAATCTTATATTACCATTGACTTTCTATCAATTTTCCGCAGCCGCAAGACCAAAGTGGGTTCCTTTGAATCTTCCTGAGGCTTCTGCTGCCAAGTCCCGGTCTCCAAGAAAAGAGAAGATGCATGAACGATCCCCTAAAGTTAAAGCACCTGGTAATATTCTCCGAATTTTGTTTTTGTCTAGCTTGTTTTATTTGGAAGCTTTATGTTTTGAACGCTTTCTTATTGTAAACCGTTGCACTTGTTTAGAAAATGAGACAGCAGCTCCTAATTACCGAACTGTTCCGCGAGGACGAAGGGGGAGTGGTATAGGATATAGAGGTGGTCGGGGTGGCACAAGAAATGGACGATTCCCGAGTTTTCCCAAAGAACATCACGATCACAGATCCCCAGTGCATCGGGAGGATTACACTGACTACCCTCCAGATTTTACAACCCTGTCATCTTTGTACCCAATGTCGGAATTCATTATGCCTTACGTTACTCATGCTTACGGACCTCCAGCATTCGTCACGACTTCTCTAGGTGCTCCACCGATGCCTGTTGCAGATCCGGGGACACCTTTCGTACCTCAAGAAGAAAATGCTGTACTCGTAGATATGGTGAAAAAGCAAATGTAAGAGGTCGTTTGGTGTATAAATATTTATTTGAATTCGTGCGCCCAAAATTTTTACATTGGCTGAAAATGAATTTTTAAACTTTGGCAGAGAGTACTATTTCAGCGAAGAAAACTTGGAAAAAGATTTCTATTTGAGGCGCAAAATGGACCCAGATGGTTATTTACCAGTCCGGTTGATTTCATCGTTCCATCGGGTTAAAAACATGACACAGGATTATGGATTAGTTTTGACAGCAATTCGAAAGTCCAGTGAGTTGCAGCTACGGGAAGATATGAGTTGTGTAAGAACAATTTCTAACCCCTTGAAATGGCCAATACTTGACGTCGTCCCACCTCCACCAGTAACTCCTCATCCTCCCATGGTGATGCCTTTGTCTTCCGGGATCGCTATTCCTCTTCCGACGGGAAAACCTAGATCTTTGTCAGAGAATGGCGAGATGCTCAATCCGAATGTGCCAGAATTTATCCCCAAATCTTCTATTACTGCCGTTCAAAGTGGTGATGAAAGAGTAGGAGGAGAGTATACTGAACATTTGAATGACGTCTCTTCAAATGCAGTCGATTCAAGAAAAGAGGAGCCCCAATCAATACTTCCCCAATTCGCAGATGCGAAACAAGGAGGTAAGTATTTTTTATTTATTTCGAATCTGCATCCAAATCTTCCGTGCTTTAGAAGCATTGGTTTTAATTAGTCAAACAATGTAAGGATTGTTAACGTCTATTTAAAACTGAGTGGACATGTAAATTTGATATATTGAGTAAAGTAGCCGTAACTTTAGTTATGGCTACTTTACTCAATAGGAATTACTACGGCAGCGATGATGAGCTAAACTTCTTTCCCCGACTGAGTGGAATTTTAAATGTTGATTTATGTTGTTTACTGAGCTAAAACTAAGTAATTCTTAAGAATGTAATTTTGAATTGGTTAACTTTCTGCATGTTCATCTTAGGTTAATTTGAAATTCGTTGTTCACTGGACTGTACTACGTTTAAACTTGAAACTTAAATTAGAAAACAACATACCAGATTTGTTTTTCACTTATCGTGGATAATAACAGTAGCCTCCTGTAATTTTTCATTAAAAAAGTAAACTATTCATTGTAAACTTCTAGATGATGACGAATCTGTTGGTTTATGTTGCCTGTTTTGTTGGTAGCTTCAGGTGTTACTGATGGTGAAAGTGTCAAAAACGACAAGACTGAAGAACCAGCAATTGATGCTGCATCAAAGCCCATAATATCAAATTCTGCTCAAGCCAATGAAACTGAAGGGCTGCAAGCGTGGCAAAAAGTGAAGAGGAAGCCCAGGCCATCGACAGGAAAAAATATGCGAAAATCTTTCACGTCTGAAAATTCTCTAGCTGGAGATGAGTTAGAGTTTCAATTTGATGAAGATTTGAATATTCCCTCCCGGCAAAGAAATTACTCTAGTAGTCGCTTTAGTCTGTAAGTTATGGCTACTTTACTCAATAGGAATTACTGCGACAGCGATGATGAGTTAAACTTCTTTCCCCGACTGAGTGGAATTTTAAATGTTGATTTATGTTGTTTTCTGAGCTAAAACTAAGTAATTCTTAAGAATGTTATTTTGTATTGGTTACTTTCTGGATGTTCATCTTAGGATAATTTGAAATTCGTGGTTTTTCAGAAATGAGGAGTCAGATCTTGACGAAGATGAGCTGAGTGATAGCGAAATTGATAAAATCGTGATTTTCACCCAAAAGTCATCCACTCCAAGCACTCAGCCTGCGGGGCCTACCCCGAGGCCAGCTAAGCATGAGGGTTATGATCGCACTGGTGATTGGAGGACGAGAACTAAAATGACTCAGGAGCTAGCGATGGTCATAAATGATGGACTCCGATACTATGAAGAGAATTTGTGGACTGATGGAGAAGTTGATGTTCGAGTATCCAACAAACCCGCTAGTTTTTGTACCGTAAACGTGATCAGTAAAGCCGATTTTGATAAAATTACACCACCGCTGCCTAGAGCCAACAATCCGCTTTTCCCTCCTGCTCCACCTACTCCGTTCAACACTCCTGTTACGAATGCTCAACAAGTGAGTTTAAAACTTTTCCGCATCTCCGGTAAACTAGTTTCAAGTAATTCAGATCACTAGAGCTTCCGTTTATTTTTATCTTCTTTTTTCACAGTTACGCAATCCGAATGCTCGACCTCGGAATAAGAAAAGTAACCGCAGAAGATCCTCACGCCGATTTTACCCTGTAGATGGCACGTCTTCCAATGACAAAGAATGCAACGTAGGATGGATATTAGATTGTCATGATCCTCGTGTGTCTTCGTCATCCAACAAGTAATTTAAAATTTAATACAATAAATAAAACACTGTTAATCTACGGTATGACAGCAAGGACGGTATTTTTTCTGGCGAACATTAAATTTTGTAACTTCAAACGATGATGAGTTAACTTCTTTCCCCGACTGAGTGGAATTTATATGTTGATTTATGTGGTTAACTGAGTTCTTGATGGCAGCAAAGAAATTTTAATTTTTAACTAAATGGTTTCCTTCAGTGAATTTATCTGTATTTATTTGTTATTTTAGCAATCTTGGCACTAGTCCAGCGGATAGTAACAGCCTCTCTTCCAGCCTACCTCAGTCACTACCGAAGTTTCAACATCCATCCCACACATTACTACAGGAAAACGGTTTTGTTCAACAAGTATACATAAAGTATCATACTCGTTGCCTTAAAGGTCAGTTGTCATTTACTGAACTATTGGGAGTTAATTTCTTAAAGTTTCACACTTGATGGCTGTACAGTATTATTCAAAATGGTAGGCTCATGCCACCCATCGTGACAGGAATCACGAAAGGGGGGCGTGTAGTTAAGCATTGCAAGTGATGTTTCGTATTTCTGTCTGCGGAGGTCTGTACTCTAGTGCTTAAAGCATACATATGTTGTTACAAAATTATTCCAGAACGTAAGAGATTGGGACCAGGCGTTTCTCAGGAGATGAACACCCTATTTCGCTTCTGGTCATTTTTCCTCCGTGAAAATTTCAATAGAAAGATGTACGAGGAGTTTAAATCCTTGTCGTTAGATGATGCAAGTTTAGGATTTCGGTGAGAATTTTATCAACCTGTTTTATTGTCATGTAATTTTTTGCATAAAGTTTTATGCATGCCTTCATTAGAACTGCTTGAAATTATGATACGTTAAAAGTAAGAAGAACATAGTGTCCGGGGAAATTACATTTCAATTGTTGTTACAGGTATGGCTTGGAGTGCTTGTTCAGGTTCTACAGCTACGGATTGGAATCCAAGTTCAGAACTCAGCTCTACAAAGATTTTCAGATCGAAACGCTTAAAGATTACAAGGCTGGTGAGTTGTATGGTCTAGAGAAGTTTTGGGCCTTTTTGAAGTACTATAAAAATGCCAAGGAGCTCACTGTGGATCCAGAAATCACAGAAATATTGAAAAACTTCAAAACTATTGATGACTTCAAGAGAGCTGTAAGTTTTATTCACTTCTAAACCTCCTCCTGTATGTCAGCTCGTGGCTGCAGTCCACGTTACAGTTCTAATGGCAATATGTTTTAATGAAAATAGAACGAGGAGCGCAGAGGACCGGAAAGGAGAATTCGCCGTTCTTCTGAGTCAGACAAATTGGGACAAATGCGTACCTTCGCGGGATCACGTCGACGTCGGGCTATTTCCGAATCACAACCTCAGAGTTCCAATGAGAAATGAAGGACAGGTTCTTTCTTACCATTGGTCCATTATTATTGTTACGATGATCATTATCACATTATAATCACTACCAATATGTTGTTAGCTGAAGTTTTTGATGTAGATTTTCATCTGTTGTAGTTGTTTACGTTGGAACAGTATGCTGAGTGTACTGTTCTTCATGCATAATTGGAGATAGTACGTAATGTACCTACGTAGGTCTATCTCGCTCCCAAAATGGAAACAGTGTTAACAACAATTAATTAGTTTCCCCGGCTTTTCTTTATGAAATCTCTAAGATCCCGGTTGGGTGAAATGAAATGACGTCTACGAGTGCATATAACTGGTAAGAATACATTCTGTAAAATAGGCCATGATCCTGCGGCCCTAATTTTTAAGGTTATATGTCCCTATGTTGTAAGGGCCAGACAACTGGCATCTCCCGACTTTGACTGCTTCCCTAAGTAAAATACTGCTGACATGGAAAAAGTACCATGGTGTCTCATAATGTCTCAGAAAATTCTGCGTTGTCATTCCTCGTCATCCATTAATTGAAAGTCAGTTATCATAATTTCGAATCTGTAGTATTGCGAGTAATAGTTTCGTCGTCGAACTGATGTTCGTTGCATTGGTTTTAAGGATATAGCTTTCTTTTTTCATTTGAGTTGAAGTGGACTTTTTCTGTCTGCTGGAAAATTTCCTCGCGACCTATCTGAAATGTTAATTTTTGCTTCACTCTGACACTTCTTCCATGTCTAGCAGTATAAGAGGGAATTAAAGGGAAGATATGAATCCCTATGATTATGTAGTTAATTATGGGTAGGGTAGCGAAGGGTTTCTATATTGTACTGTGTTTCTATATAGTT
>JAQFXU010002866.1:0-18629 GCA_034693705.1 Spatulosminthurus flaviceps
ATATCATCTACTCTAAAAGTTCTAGTCTTTTTATGCGTATCATATATTTATACAGTTAGTTTTAAGCCATGATACTTATCAAGTTTATGGATACACTTTGATGTTTAATATTGAAAAATTATAAATTATCTTACTTCTATTTGATATCTAGGTGATAATTCTGAAAGGTTACATGTAGCCTTAAAAAGAAAATTTACCTGAAAACGATTTTTTGCAAGCGATTTTCCTACCATAATACTTCCATTGTTCCCATATTAACAAATGCTTAAATGGATTGGACCATCATTGTTGGTGACGCTGAGTGACATTTGTACATACCAATGTGATGTATGCACAGTTAGATGGACAGGTTACAGCCGGATGAAATATTAGTTTTTGGCTAAATCGTGGTTAAAGTAGGGTAGTTATCATTCATTTGTGGCAAATCTTTGCAATTTAATTACTGGTAAGCAAAGGTTCACAAACACCAAATAAACGACACCTAAAGTTGTAAAAATGGGAGCATAAAGGACAGTTTCATTATGTCATTGTCATTGACAGCTACAAAATATTAACGATGTAAGAACAAAAATGTGATTGTCTGATTTATAATAATATGAATCATCGTCAAGATCATTGGTTTGTCCACGTGGTAGAAACCTCGAAGTTCTACGGCCATGTAAGGCATGGAATCCAAGGATCTCTTCAGGTATCGATTTGAAGCAAAGAGTTTTTCCATTTCATGTTTCAACCCACAACTTCTTCCTTGAATTTCTGCCATAAATGTGAAAATTACAATGAGAAAAGTACAGCTGAAGCCTCCCACGGAGCCTAGGACCAGCGTTGCCACGCCGTGCATTCTGATGGCTCCGTAAGAGCAAAATAAACACCATGAAATCATGAGGATTTTCACACCAGGAAGTATCATTTCTCCAAAGATCTTATTGAACCATCGCATCTGTATTAGAAGCCATTTGTAGACTTCCAAAGCCCCCTCGGGCCCGTCCTTAAAGCTATTAGGTCCTGAGCGCTCGCCCTTCTTGTTAGTGCTATCATTATACGATAAATAAGTTGAACTTCAACAAATTTTTTTCCAAAATATGACAGTTCGAAAAACGAAGTATAGTTATTTACCTGACTAAACGAAATACAGCCAGTAAAGCAAAATTCAGTAGCAAATTTTGCATGAGAACACCCGATGAGGCGGCGTAGATATACTCAATGTAAAGCACATAAATCGCACCAGGGATTCTGCCCATGAGTGTGAAACCCTTCGAATTTGCCACCAGCGACGAAATAAATTCCTTTGAATGAGGACGTGCAAATGCCAGTGTTGTCAGGAGCATCATCAATGCATATAAATAGTATGTCCCCATCTTCGTTGCAAATCCAAGGATTTTTATGAAACCCGACACGCCGGATTTCTTCTCACCCAACTTTTCTGTAACATTTTAAATTACATGCATTAAATAAATAGACTAATTCCCTATGTGAGAAAATAATCCTGGCATGCTTTAATTCCTACAAATCTTATTACCTTCCAGCAGGTGGAGTAGGTTGAGGATCTGAACGTTGAAAACTGTCATTTCGTTCAGATTTTGCATCACACCGACGTGCAAAATTACGGCCAAGCTATAGAATGACGCCATGAAGCACATATAGATTTTTTCGTTTACGGATGTTTCCTTGCTCAGGTTAGTTTGGACACAGCGCACCCATACGAATGTTGCGTGTAATATGGCCATTGCCATGTGTATTTTCCAGATGTTCCTTTGTCTCTTACCTCCCATCTCGGGTATCCCCAGTTCCGAATTCCATTTGTAGGGACTTCCGTAGAAAGCAGCTCCAAATTTGTAAGCGTTCGCAAGATAGTACCTCATTTCCGGTGAGACAAGCACTAAATTTTTGGCACTAGTTTTTTCCATGGTGTTTTTAGTCACAGGTGAAATACGATGAATGTATGGGTAGACTTAGCAAAATATTTCTCCTAGTTGCAGCTTTATTTATAGACACCTGGGCATTTGTAAAGTAGGAATCCCCTTATTCTGTAATCATAGTAAATTCGTATGAAACGGTCCAAATATTCTACACGTCGCGAATTCAGGTGGAATAACGATCGAATGAGTTACCTCATTCCAAATTGAAATAACCACCTCCTTATTTGAAGCACTCCAGAACAATCATCCTCATGTCAGGGAGAATTTCCTTTAAGGAAGCATGTCCATTTAAGTAACTCAATTGGCTTAATTTCAAAAGCTTCCTTAAAGAAACTTTTCCGTGATATGAGTGCGGTTGCGGTTATTCCAGATTGCATCAATTATGAAAGAGATTATTTCAATTTGGAACGAGGCAAAACTCTTGCCTTGCTCCACTGTGTTTTTCCAGCGACGAATTATCCGAAATAGCAAATTCAAGGATAAAATTACTAGAATTTTCCTCTCAATTTTATATTCTTTGTTAATTTCAGGATATTGCCTGCCCCAGATATTTGTGTCTTTTACAGTTTGACAGCTCCTTGTCTTTCAACTAAGCTAAAGAAACACACGTACAGCTCTACTGACATTTCTATTCGGGAAAGGGAAGTATCACACTCAACAACTGACCTTCTGCTTTCATTTTAATAATTGTTAAGTAAATATTAGTGAATAGTATTGAAAAACAGTGACCATCGAAAATTCAGGGCTGGAATTTATTTATAGTTTCTTTTTGGATGTTTACTTAGAATTAATCACCTTGAAAATTATACAGCGGAACAAAAATCCATCAAAATAATTTGATGGTCTAAAAATATTTTTGATGACTACGGTGAAACTTTTCATTTATATAAACGATGGAAATAAACCGAGCACTAAACTCCACTCCAAAATTGAAAAAGAACAGAAGTTAGCCTTTATGATGTAGGGTGCAAGGGTACTGCTACATAATTTCATTTTTGAACACCAATTAGCGGACAATGATACAACCAAACATTCTTATGGATTTGGACTAAGGAGGAGCTGGTCCAATACCGTCGATCACCTTTTTTTATCCATTACATATGTAATTCCAACCATGCTAGAAAAATGCCAGCCAAATATGTGGATAGAAAGAGTACTCATATGTAAAACAAATCTCACCAGCAAAATGAATTAACCGGCGTAAAGCGCTGGCGTCGTTCGTTGATTTCCACTAATTAAGGGAGCCGGATGAAATATCCAAAAGCATTGTCGTCCAATGGTTTTATCCAAAAAACATTCTTTCAAAACATTTTTGTCCCATTTTTTCACCCAACTCACTTTTGATCAAAGAGCCCATTTTTACATTTAGCAACTTATTTCTTGGTTGGTTCAGTTTTATTTTTATTGCACTTTATGAGGGAGAATAGGTAATGGGTGATATTTATAGGACGACATATTTTTGGTTGATGCAGTTTTGGTCAAAATATTTTTGAATGTAACCTTTGGACGAAAACATATCTATAGATGCAATGCCGTTGACACACACTATAATACCCACCTGATTTGCAGTAGAACGGTTCATACTTCGTGACCATAGATGGTGCTGTAGTATTGCACAAGTATAGTTCTGCTAATATCAGATTAACGCAACAGCATTTTAATGCAACAAAAAATAATATATTTACGTATATTATGTACGTGACAAACTCCAAGTCTGTGGCTGGAAAGGATAGGTGCAGTCACACCGACGATCTCACAAGCGTAAAGCAATTCCGGAAAGAATTTGATATTTATTTCTTATACGTGATGGGCACTTTTAGTGGGTTTCAGTTTCAGTGGACCGTCCAATACGATCCTGACATGTAGCTCATACAGTGCTCAGAGCCCAAAAATAAATAAATGTTCATAAAGTAGTAATCAGTTGGCGTTTGCACTATGTTAAAAAGCATCAAATCTATCATTTGTATAAACATGTGTGTTCCCCAAATCACACTAATAACACCACTCAGGAAAGGACAAACAAAAAATGCTAATAATTATAGCAAGGTCAAAAAATATTATATTGAACACATAAAGGCAAGTAACAAAAATATTCAGAGTAAGTCCACGAGGAATATGTAAGAAGCCGAAAACTGTTTAGAGTTCATAAATAGAATGTTAAAAATCATGTGAAATAATAAATGCCTTTTACTATTAACGGTAGCTGTGAAACTAGGAAAATTTGAGTTGTTCCGGAACTAAGCTAAAATACCAATTGTCCAATTTGGCCCAATTTTCGATTATGCAAGTAAATTTGTACAGCTGTGGTATACATATGCATACTTAAGTTCGAAGTTTTCCAAAAATTAAAAATCCTGACTCCACCCGATTGATCGGGTGCATGTTATGAGCGAAGCGATGGTGTAGGGGTTATTTCATTTTTGGAGTGGCATTAGCACCCTGATAAGATACACTCATGTCCATGAGTACATCCTTTTTCCCGGGGATACAAACAAAGTTTTTGCAGGGACAAAAATCGATCGGACCGGTCGGGGAATTAGCTTGCGGCGGGGTACTCCGCGGCTGGCCCGCTTAACTACCACTTTCGGCCAATCTGAGATGTTACATGCTCAGCCCAAGCTATGATGCTTAAAAAGACACCAAAACAAAAGTTTTACTGCTTTTCAAAATTTTGAAAAAAATTTCAAAATTTTAAATAAAAAATAAATGGATTATTGCACATCCACACTGAAACTTGGTTCCGGTGCCTTTTATTTCAAGCGTCCAGCTCTATTTAGCTACGAGCTTATGCGGGAACAAATCCGACCTGAACTGTCTTGTTACATCGCTTCGCTCATAAAAAGATTCATTTAATGGATTTGCAGAAAAATATGAAACAGTGATTCAATTTCACCATTATTGTTTGCCATGGCTTTTATATCATGAAAGCATGCAACAATCCTGGCCATATATGTAGATAGTAAAATTGTGAAGGTAGATCTTTGCACACAAAAGCAGGTGATTTTTATAGGGTAGTTCTTTATATATGCTGTCACGTCGTTCTTGACATGCTGAAGTACGTAAAAGTACATAAAACACACTACCTTTTAGAACGTTTTAAGCTCTTGTACAGCTACGTCCCAAATATGTGTGCTCGCCATTTATTATTATTGTTTTCATCCCTAATTATTACGTGAACACAAACTGCGTGTAATTTTATTGAAGAAATATGAACAGCTTGAGTGGGAAATGATGAGTTTAGAGTTGTGGATCACACATAAAGAGTGGCAGATGCCAAAGGCTCAAGACTTGTACCACTGCTTAACATTCACTATGCATGCAAAAATTGTAAAAGCTCTAGCTCACGCAGTCCTATGATTTTGCGTTGACATGGAACCCGGCTGAAAAAGTCGATTTAGGTGGTCACGTCCATAACTTCGCCGTTAATGGACCGAATTACATAAAAATTGGTATGTGGGGTTCCTGGGCGATTCTAAAAATGTATCTGTTGTCAAATTGCTATTTTCACCAAAAAACCGAAAAAATCCGAAAAACCGAAAACCGGTTTTTTGGAAAACTGAAGAATGAGACATTCCTGAATTTGCGTCAAAACCTTAAGTTTCAAATTTCAAGTCATTCGGATGTTCCAGTGCTGAGATATAGCATTGACCACTTGCTAAATGTCAAACCCCCCCAGGCCAGGGGTATGCAATATGGAATTTTTTCATTATTTTTCCTGGTCTATCTTGAGTGTCCCCAACAGGAAAAAAAATATTTTGGACAATGATCGTGCCATAGTGAAATGTTGTGGTCGATCCTAGTTGTACAAGCTCTATTTTGGTTGGATTTTCTTCCGATGGATGATCGCCCTTGTAAAATGTTACCTAGCCATGTTTAGCAAGGAGCATTTTGTCATGGAGGAATACCCATTTCATATTGTGATAGCAACAGGGCTACCTGTGTCACTCCACTGGTGGTATCAAGTCTATGCGGGCACCCCTGAAATAACTTTGAGCCTTTCTAACAGCTTCTTTGATGATAGTGGTAAAAGACAAAAATTATTAAACATTTTCCGTGTTAAAAATCATAAAAACTCCAAACACAGCATTGATGAATCGATTTTGTTGTTTATTTCACCAGATGAACAAGTAGAAACCACCGGTGGCTTTTGGAAATCCGTCTCCTTGCAAGAGCTTGTAGTAGCAACTTTTCCCATCACGTCTTGAATAATTCCTATAGCTGGAATGGGATTGCATGCAATGTTCCCATATGCAGGTTTTTTCATCTATGGACCTCGTCGGTTACAGGTCACGCCCGTACTAGTCATTTGCGTGCTGGAGATTGGACTTTTGGTATTTATACTCATGATGGAACTCTGCCTTCCTATGTCGACCATGATTCTATTTTTTCAAAATTGTAACACACGACTCAAAATTGGAATATCAAAATTGAAGTCAAGAGAAAAGTAAGAGAATAATATGAATAACAATCAATTTAATATGGATTTAATGTTCTCAGATGGACTTTGATGAAATCTTCAAATGTGTCCACAGATTGGGTTTCCTCTCTAGAAGAAAGATTGAGGAAGGATAGAAGGACTGTTGGATCATACAATTACAGATTAAGTTGTTTAACAAAGGATTCTCATTTATTATCTTTTACTTTCGCGTTCTTTGCATGGTCAATTGTGTGCTAACCTTTTCCTTTGGAATTATTCTAATGGGTTCATATTACGCTCCGATGTTGCTATTTCTTGGTTGTAATTTCATTGTTTTATACTGTGGAGGATTTCAGAAAGCTTTTGATATACCCGCAGGTCTCAACCGCTATAAAAATGCCATTGTCAAAAATTCAAAAATCTTTCTCAAAGAACATGCTGCTGTTGGGTGTAAAACAGTGAGGTCCATACCGAGTACTGCGATAAGAGTTGGGCAGTTTAATAATTTGGGTGTAAAAATTCTTTACCTACATTTTTGGATTTTATTTTTAAGAATATCGTGAGGGTTTTGATATGTTTTGGACCTGCTTAGCTTAAAATTAGCTGGGCCTGATGAAATATGCTATGGGTGTTCAGGAACGTGTGTGCATGTATTATTTTGAACTCAATTTTGTTTAGTTTTTATTAAGATACCGAACCATAGGCTCTTGGTCACAACTGAATTCGTGAAAACATTTCAACATCAATTATAATTATGAACACTGTTAAAATCCGAAGTTCAATTAAACAAAGCAGATATTTATGTAAAGCGGTAAGAGTGGTTAAATAGCTACCTCCAATGTGAGTATAGTTGTAAGTATTCATAGGAAGAGAGGAAAAATCTACATATATACATAAATATGCGTACATACTTGCACGTATTCATTTCACAATTCACAGTTTAATTAAGATTTTCCTTATGTGAACATACCTAAAACGTATTGATTATTTTAGCACCCTACAAACCTAGGGATTGTGAAACCCAACGGGTGATTATACTTCCCTGTAATTCTCCATCACTGCCATGAAATCCGCAATAATTTGACTATAAACCTTTCCTAATGAATGACGCAAACATGTATTCAAAGATGTACATATGTACATGAGTTATATTAAATTCTCCTTGGAAAACTGTATTTAGTTTCTCTAGCCTTTACTTCCTTCTGGACCAGTTTTATTTGCTATCGTTCGTCGTCAAGTAGTAATTATTCTTCTTTGAGCCAATATTTATGGCGGCATCAGCCCCCTTGTATAAACCGCACGGTATCTCAAAAAATGCTTAACCGATTTCCTTAAAAATATATTGAATGCCGTCTCGGTATAGAAGCTGCCGAGCCCATAACTCCGTCATTTCTGTACCAAATCGGTTGAAATTTTTTGTTAGGGATTGGGATGATTCTTCAGAGAGGGCCGCTTCGTTTTTGGACTTTTTTGCGAAAAAGCGAAAATCCGAATTTTTTGTTTTTTGAATAGCGGGAGGAACAGCCAATTTGCTTAAAACCCTTGAGGCTAAAAAAATTGAAGTTATTCCGCTGCGCTGCTCCGTTGCTGAGATACAGCAGTGGCCAGCAGTAGTATTCTGGTCTATGCCTGTGGGAAATTTTGCATTATTTCTTTCACGACCTTATTTAGTACCCACAACAAGAAAAATAATTTTGTCAATTTCCTTGTCATCGGGTAAAGTCGTTGCTGATTCTAAATGTAGATGCAAATTAAGATAAATGACTGAGTGTCAAATTCGCATATCAGAGCATTTAAACATTATGTGATCACTGTGAATAATACTCCGTTGTGTGACAATTCATCAGCTGCGTAGAAGTAACATTCAACATATTTAAGCAATGATATAGAGTGTCAGTTATTGTCTATATATGTATAGGTAGAATACAAAAATCATCATAGACTGAATTACAAATTATTATTGTATGTGTTTGTTGTAATAAACAAGTTAATTGTAAGTCAAGATCAGGGATATTTTATGCAGAAGAAATTAAGTGACTTTTATTTCAGAGGAAATTAGAATAATCAATTGAATCAACATACCCTTTAGCAAATACTAAATACACATATGTTAATGCGCAAGAAGCTGATATAATCTCATGTGTAATAAAATTGCATATAAGCAATAAACTTTCGTAATACTAAAAATCATAATTATAATAACATGCAATAATTTGGGGAACGGGTGTCTATAATTGGATTGACTTCTAAGCATATATTTATATCTGAAATTTTTTTCAGTTACTGGCTTTTCACGGGTTCCCGTAACTCTGAATGCCAAAAGTACATAGTGAAACAAGTATATGAGACTGATGTATGTAGTTCATGCATGGATTTTGTTATATGACAGAGGTTCAACTTAGTTAACGTATCATATCTAGAGCACTTACATACAAAAGAAGTTCATTGTCAATGACACTGCGGTTGATGATGATTCATCACGAATTATTCCCTGTGTTTGTAATTAATGAGTCAAGGTCAAGCATATTCACAAGAAAGAGATAGCTTTGTATGTTTCACAGGAAATGAGCTTCGTCAACAGAATAAACATGCACTTAAATTTTCCTTAACTGTAAATGGACAACTGACACATATAATATACATACTAGTTAATAAAGACATTAAATGATCAACTGAGACTCTCTACATTTACTTACTCACTTCTTCAAATCTAACCACTAGTACTTAGAACGTAACCTCTTGACCTTTTCTCAGAAACTCATAATGTTTCAGGAGAAATTAACTATTTATGAATAGATCCATGAAAGGAATAAAATATCTATCTTTAACTAAGTGGAAATGAGGTTAAGAATCAATTTGCAAAAAATTTTGCAAACACCTCATTTCCACTGAATTAAAGATAGATATTTTATTCCTTTCATGGATCTATTTATTAATAGTTAATTTCTCCTGAAACTTTATGAGTTTCTGAGAAAAGGTCACGTTCTAAGTACGAGTAGCTAGATTTGAAGAAGTGAGTAAGTTTTGAGAAGTGAGTAAGTAATTTTTGGAAGTGACCTAAAGAGATCAGTTTCTCTAGAAACAGGAGCAGGGAAGGAATTATTGATATGTAAATCAATGAAATACTTCTTACCAAAAGTTTTTGCAATTCTAAGAATAAAATATCTATCTTTAATTCAGTGGAAATAAGGTTAAGAATCAATTTGCAAAAACGTTTGGTAGGAAGAATTTCATTGATTTACATACTATCAATAAATCCTTCCCTGCTCCTTTTTCTAGAGAAACTGATCTCTTTAAGTCACTCCAAAGATTATTATTGAATCATTGCAGAATATTCTGATAAGAAACTTGCTAATAAAAAGATTTGCACCCTCCTCGATATCCTTCAGTTCTCCCACTCTCTCTCAACAGCCTCAACCCCATAAGTGAAAATCAATTAATTCAGGAATAACGAAGAAAGGAATTCGATTCATTCCTTGTTTAAGGTCTCCTTAGTTTTTGCAAAACATCCAAAACGATGTTTCGTGTTCCTAAGGTGAATAGTATAGGACTATTGGTTATTTTGACCACATTGGCCTATGGGATCGTGGCCGAAGAAAATGCAGCTTCTGACAAGGACTTTCTCAAAGGTAAAAAGTTGTTTCTAGAAATATTTTCCAACAAAATCAAGATCACATATCTATACGTATTTGATAAAATAATTTTTATTTTGCTCAAAACAACATATTGCCGTTTTGAAAATTTTAATATGTTATTAGCAAGATGAATTGATTTTATTGCAGACATGGTCAACTTTCCTTACGCCACGCTTTACAGTGAAGAAAATTTTGCCGGTAATTATTTTTAGTCCAAATTTTATTGTAAAATATAGTTACGTAAAGACTGGGAGTTTGCCGTATAAAAGGTGAAAATCTCATATTGCATGAAAATTTAAATTCCTTTGTCATTTTTTGGATACAATATAGGAGAGTTTGAATATAATCCCACGATTACATCCGAAGTTGATTTTAAATCCCTTATCCGTTTTTAATTTCCTTTATTTTTCATGAAAAAAGTGGGAGAAAAAAATCCTCATATTGAATTTTTGGGTTACAGGAGACATTGAAAATTATCTGTTCAACACATCAAACTACAAAGGCGGGTGTCACGGGCTGACAAATCTCAAAGCTAAGGTCAAGTCCGTGAGAACCTTTGGAAAATGCGTTCGTTTATTTTACGGATACAAATGCTCGGGATGGTCCCTGGCAGTGTATCCAGGAAGTGGTAACTCGCAGAATGTTCTCAATTCCAAATTGACCCAAGTGGAATCCGTGGGGCCTTGTCTACCTGAAGAATTTCAAAATGCCACCTTGAATAAGGGAACGGGAACATTGACTGTGCTGAAGGAGGCGAAAGATGCTCACAAACATTTTCCCGATCTTGTTGAATTTCATAGCCATGAAAAATATCGGACAAGTAAAAACACATCATGTTTTTCTGTCAAGCGCTACACCCAAGGACCAAAAAACCGTTTGGAGTACATTCGAGCATCGGTTAGCAAACGGCATCTTTATATTTCTCAGCCGAATTTCGACGTTGAAAATTCAGAGTTTTATCGATCGCTAGATAAGCGTCCAGGAGATGTAGCAGGTTTCGCCATAGCGCCATCTATCGGAGGACCTGTGAACCAGAATTTTAATGTTTTTCCTCAGACGTCCGCGGCTCGAGGGGAATTGACGAATTTGGCGAGGAAAATTAGAACTTACAAAGCAACTACCAACACTCGCCGTGCCACCTTATTTGCACTTAATTTAATGTACGAGGATGACTTAGCCTCTCGTCCTTACGCAATTTATTATTGGATAAATTATGGTGGGGCTGGTGCACAGATTGAGTATGGGCGAATTCTTAACTAGAAGGCAATAAAAAGTTGGAGATTAATATAGCGGTTAAGCTAATAGTTAAGAAAATGTGCGAGGGCTGAGTCCCACAATGAAATTTATCCATGTCCGGGAATATGTATTTGTTTCATTAAAGTCAATCACTTACAACTCAAGTGCCTTGTTATTCCACGTTTCCATAACCTTCAGCGTCATCATTTCCATGACTATTCACTGATTGGCTATTATTTACATTCACCCCATGGGCAGCTTTTAGCCTTTATAGGACTGTTGTTATTTGAAAAAATCCATTTAAAGTTTTCGAATTTTTTTTCTAGAAAAGCAAGAGACTTTGCATTGTTTTTTCATGACCAACATCGTAGTATTGTATTTACATGGTCTTGTTCCATTTTCATTCTCAATTAGCGGATCTATTACTACAAAAGATGGGAGCAAATAACATTCCTGCGGTTTACGGTGGACTATTTTGACTTTGGGCTGAAGGAGCTACGAATTTCCTCAATACAAATCTGTGTCTTTCAATTTATGGGGGAAAGGACAGCCATAGCCAAGCTAACGATATAAGAACAAAAACGTGATTGTCTGATTTATAATGATATGAACCAAGGTTAAGACCATTGGTTTGTCCACTCTGTAGAAACCACGAAGTTCTACCGCCATGAATGGCAGAGAATTTAAGCTTCTCTTCAGATATGGATTTGGACCAACGCATTTTTCCATGTCATCTTTCCATCCACTACTCCTCCCTTGAATCTCCGAAAACAAGGCGAAAAGTCCAATAAGAAACGTACAGCTGAACATTCCCACAAACCCAAGGACCAGTGATGACACCCCGTGCATTCTAATGGCTCCGAAAGAGCAGAACAGACACCATGAAATCAATAGGATTTTAACGCAAGGAAGTAACTTTTCCCCGTTAATATTATTGTACCAGCGCATCTGGAGCAGAAGCCATCTGTACACTTTCAAAGCATCCTCGAGCCCATCATTAAGTCCACATGGCCCTGAGCAATCCGTCGTATTGTTACTTCTACAATTATTAAGCATCAAAAAGTGAAAACTGCATCAATTGTTAGTTCAAAACGGAGCTCGATAAATGAGAAACTTACCTGAGTACGCTGAATACGGTGAGGAAAGGAATAATTACAAGGGCAGTTTGGATTATGACACCAGATGAGCAGGTGTAGATATATTGAGTGTAAGCCACGAAAATCCCACCGGTAACTCTAACCAAGCATGAACATCCCTCCGAATTTTCCACCAGCAGCGACGTAATCAAATCCTTTGATTGAGGACGCACAAATGCGAGAACCGTCATGAGCACAGCCATTGCATTCACAGAGTATGAGGACATCTTCATTGCTAATCCAAGAATTTTTATCAATGCCGGAACGCTCCATTTCTTTCCACTGAATTTTTCTGTGGATTCACACACAAACAAAATTATTTTAAAAACATTTTTCCCGCCTTGTAATAAAAATCTTCATATTCCATGAATAATTTAAAAGTGAGTAAATTTTACCTTCCAGAAGGTGCAGCAAGGTGAGGAGCTGATTGACAAAAAATGTCATTTCATTCAAATTTTCCAAGACATTAATGTGTAAAATTACGGCCATGACTAAAAAATAAATAGACTAATTCCCTATGTGAGAAAATAATCCTGGCATGCTTTAATTCCTACAAATCTTATTACCTTCCAGCAGGTGGAGTAGGTTGAGGATCTGAACGTTGAAAACTGTCATTTCGTTCAGATTTTGCATCACACCGACGTGCAAAATTACGGCCAAGCTATAGTATGACGCCATGAAACACATGTAGATTTTTTCCTGTGCAGGTATTTCCTTGCTCAAGTTAGTTTGGATACAACGTACCCATACGAATGTTGCATGTAATATGGCAATTGTCATGTGTATTTTCCAGATATTCCTCTGCTTTTTAATTCCCATCTCGGCTCTTCCCAATGCCTCATTCCATTTGAAAGGACTTCCGTAGAAAGCAGCTCCAAAATTATACGCTTTTACAAGATGGTGTCTCATTTCTGGCGAAATTAGCACTAACAAAGGTTTGCTTTTAATTTCCGTCTCCATTTTTACCAAGGCCAAATGTTTCCACTGAACGGATTTTGGTTTTACCAACTTCACCTTTAGTTTTACACTACCCGGAATGTACGCAAAAAATAGGATTTCCTCGTTTCATTTGAGTCCTATTAATAAATGCTATGCGGTTACTTCCGCTTAATACCAATTATGAAATATATAGATCAGATCTATGAGTTCTAATTTCATAGAAATTGGGCAAATATTTTGAAGAAGTACACGCCACTCTCTCTGACTCTCTGCAAGGAAAATAATTAAAACTGGAATATTAAAATTCATTGCCATGGTTTCGGGTGGAAACAGGAAACAGAGCTCTTGAATATTCTAAACTTCTTATAAGCCCGTTCGTCTAATTTAGGCCACAAATAATACCTTTACGACGTGGCCATTTGATGAAGTGTACATTTAATTAAGATAGGTAATTAAGATATGTTGTTTTAATTCAATGTATAAGCTCATCTATAAAGTTAACTTTTGGAAACTGTTGTTTATCTTTGCTCAAAAATATATTTTCAATTATTTTAATTTTTTAAAATAATCACCTTAAAGTATTATTTCATCAATTTCATTACACATATTTGTATGTGTCGGATATTTTCTTTAGAATGGTCAAGGAAGGGTGTGCGCAGATGCATAATCATTTCAATGCGAGTGCTGCTCCTTAAATGTACAAAAAATTTAACAGTTACTAAAGAAAAAGGTTCTTTGTGTGCGCACATCCTTAGAAAACAGTCAAAATAGAAAAATGTATTAATGAGCTCTTTGATGAAAGAAAAATTATTTGCCAACAAAATTCTGCCACAACGATTTCCTAATTTCGAAATTTTGCAAAAATATGTATTTTGGGGTGTTGTGGTTTTGAAAAAGTGTCGGGCCTCCCTATCTAAACGCATACAAAAATAACAAAGAAACTGGGAACAACGGTTTTTCCAAACAAAATTTTGGAATTCCCCAAGTATGTGAGAACCCAAAGGTTACATATAAATGTTATTTACTTAATGTGAATGTTGTGGAATGCAAAGAAAATGGTTTACTATAGTGCAGTGTATTTCACGTCGGCATTGGGGATGAACACCAATGCATATATCGGTGAAAATGAAATCCCTTTTTTGGGATCAAAAGATTTAAAAACGGATTTTTATAGTCGGAAATACATACGTAAAATGCTAGGTAAATTGTTGCTTTTTCAGAAATCATTCTTTTTTCTTGATCTGTCTAATTTGTTCCTCAAAATGAATGATATATACTACTGCAGAGAAGGGGGAGGAATGAGAGTATATATATGTACAAGTATAAGGTCGTTGGTGGGACTCAAAATTAACGAGGATGTGATGTTCGGCAGCCTCAGCCAGCCCCAGCCCCGCCAGCCAGCGGTGTAGTAATGATAGACCAACGCCTTTGTCCCTTACACTGCACTAAAATAGGGATTATTTACATAAAAACAGTTGTAAGGGTGAAAGCTGAATCGACCTTGAATAAATCTCTATATTTACATAAAAATATTCGCGTCGGACAACTCGCGGAAGCCCATTGTTAGTGATCACTGGCTAATTCAACCAATAGTGCCTCAACCAAAGGATTAAGGATTATATAGGAGTGGAGGAGGCCATTTCGAAGGAATTTTGGAATATACAATAATTTCTTAAGCTCTTCAGAGTGATAGTAAATCCGCAATAAAGGTATTTTGAAAAATACGAAATTTTTAGCCAAAATCCTTACAACATTGCAAATTCCTTGTGTAGCACATTTTTAGAATTCTTGGTATGTGACCTACTCTCGTAAATAAATGCATACTATGGAGTGAGGGGTAGGACAGTGGTCTTTAGTAATTATCCCTTTTTCCATCATTTACTTGAGCTTTTGTTTCCCGATGAAAGGTTTTCAATTTACAAGTATTTAATTAGCCAAATGAATTGTCTTTAATAGAATTAAAATGGTTTTTGTACGCCTCGTATATATGTTCGAATATTGTTTCCTAATAAGCTTATAGCCTATCAATAATAATAAAATTCTTATTGCCTGGGTTGAAGACATTCAACCCAGTTGATAAAAAGGGAGGTTAAAATCAGAACTCACAGCTGGTCTACACGTAACGAACATGAGTTGAAATATGTCTTATAGTAATTACATATGTATAGATTTGAATTGATACAATTATTATTGGTAGCCTTGCTATAAAGGCCACGGGAAGGGTCAATCCGAATGTAGAAGGTGAAAAATGAAAACATTAGGTGGAGACCATGGGGCAACTTCTCCCTTTGACATAATTTATTCCCCATAAAACAAACAATTATTGTGCTCAGCTCAACTTTTAGCTAAACAGTAAATACTCTTTAAGCCGGTTTTTCGCTATTTCGGTCAATGGTAAAAGGTCCCTCCAAATTCCTATTAATGGGTACGCAAATCGATAAGCCGGTCCCTCGATAAGCCGGTCAAATTTTTGGGTCCCCTGAAGGACCGGCTTAAAGGGTTTTTACTGTATACACTTGAACACATAATAATCATAAAATTTAAAAATTAACATTTGCATGCTGTTAAAATGTTAGGCAAACTACGTTTCCACAAAAGTGGTTTCAAGAAAGTCTAATCAAAATCTAATCAACGACGTTCAATTGCAAATTGCAATAATTGAAGAATTAAATCTTTTTTCTCTTCCACGGCCACTGCCGTATTCTGTTCCAAAATATCCGCTATTCCTTCAGAACCGCCATAATCAGGGAACAAGCGGAAATATTTGAGGGCTTCCGTCTCAAGTTCTATACACTGCTCAAGGAACTCCAATGCCTTCGGATCCCCCTTCGAGCTAAGCTCCGGCACTTGATTGTATAACACATTGCCAATTTGCCTTTGAAGAGTAGCTATAAAGAATGGTTTTGAAAATTAGAAAATGAAACTACAAGAAATAATTTAAAATACATAATAAATGTTTTAAAATAAATAACTAAAAGTGGCAAACCTCGGTGGAAAGATAATCCAGGGGAAACTTTGTCCTCTATTGCAAGGAAATACAACCCAGATTTAATGTAGTACTGACTTGTCTCGAGATTCATTGTGTTACCACGATGTGTGGTTAAGTATTTGAAAGCAGCTCTCGTTGCAGCTTGAATCACCCAATGATTTGGATGGAGAGACTTGCCACTGTACTTACTCACAACGTTTTTACAGAAGCTGAGCAAAGAATCATCTTCCGAATTCTCCTCGAATTCCTTATCCTTCTTCGAAATCATTTCTCCGATCTTCTCTATTGGAGGTAGAATTGCTGACGCTGATTTGCTCTTCCCACACCGATTGCATGTCCAAACTGCGGAATCTTTGATGTCAATAGGATCTACCGGGAGGAAGTAACCGATCTCGGAGCTTGTTCCTACTTTACATGAACTGCAAATTATTGCTGACATGTAAGTTCCCATTTCCGTTGGATCCCTGCACCTGAGGCATTTGCACACAAATCCGGCTGTACGGATTCGCTCGAGTCTTTGTTTTGTCCCATACATTGTTTCTTTCAGGTAATAATTGATCGTCATGGGTTCACCTTTCTTCACTGGGACTGCTGTGAAAATCCGAATGCTAAAGCTGGGTTTCCTTGAAACTTCCCAACTGCAGTTAGGAACGCAGGAATGATTCATACGACTTGCTTTCACATACAAGTAGCCAAGGGATCGTGAGCGAAATCTATAGAGCGGATAAAAGATCAGTAATTATTTATTCCTATAACTGAACATTTAGATTAATTGAATCAAGCTAATAAATTTAATGGTGCTGCTATGATTATTACATGTTCCCTTCCTGATCCTCGGAAAAAGTGGCATGTGAATTAATACGAAATATTTTCACAAGCTTCTGCAGCTCCGTATCATTCGTACGAAAATCTTTGCTCTTTACTACGAGTTTGAACAGCTCAACTTCAGGGTCCCAGTTGCATTCATTAACTCCCGCAATACTGAATTCAGACTGGAGCTGTAAAATCTGAGCAAACTGCTCCGGATTCTTTTGTTTCAATCCAAAGGCTCTAATAAGCCATATCAAGGTCCTTAAATCCGAAGGTTTAACGAAAGTTGGGGGTGGGTAGTGAATATTTTGGTCCACAAATACTTGGCATTCATTAACTGCGTGAATCGGCAGCTGAAATAAACGCATACAAAATTTTGTATTTTCCTTTTTACTTTTCAACAATAATTATTAATAATAATAATTTTTTGAATTGTAAGGAGATCAGGTGCTTTTACCTGTGCACAGTCTTTACTACACAGAGGCCATGAACATTTAGAGCATCTTTTGGCGGATTCGAAGGTCATTAACAGCCCACAGGTCATACATGATGGGAATGGAAAGTAACTGGGGGAGATCCAACATGTGCTGAGAACTGCAGGGATTTCGTCCAATATAATTGTTCCTGCCTTGATATCCCGGGACGCGAAAAATCCTTTCCCACGATCCGAGTCTTCTTTGATGATAAAAAATGAGCAATAATTCTTATGAATCTTCCAGTGTTGTTTTTTATGGGTGGAAGAACAATACGAAATCATTTGACAGGCAGAGCATTTTTGAGGAGCAGGGTCGTTGCAAATGGGGCACTTATTGCATTCCTGTAGAATAGGAAAAACCTGAATAAGATTTTTTAAAGTAGATACTCGAAAGTAAGAAAAACATTTTCAAAACCACTTCTGTATATACAATCTGGCGATCAAATATTACTAACAAATCAAACACGAGTTTGCATAATCAATAGAGCTGAAAGATTTCTCACCATGATATTTTCAAAACAACGGAGTTTTTCTTAGAATTCAAATGAACTGTTGTTAAGAAGTTGCTAAGGTTTCAGTAAGTGCAACCAAATTAATATCCACAAATGAAATTTCCAACAATACTATAGGTAAAAAGTTCTTGCAAATTATCAACTATACAACAGAAACTCGAAACTCCAGGTTCAGAAGTTAAGCCAGGACGAGCTCCAGTGTTCTGAGTGTTCTGAGTCAAAGGTGCGAATTTTACAAGAAAGAGGGGAAGGAGGAGTGAATCAGTGAATTTATATAAGTAAAAACTATTTGCTAAGTTCAATCGTTGGATGCTCCATTGAGCATAGTTCAGTTGAGTTCCTATGCTATTCAGAAAACGATTTATAAATTGTTTAAGGTCGAATATCATCCGTCAGCACTTTTTTATTGAAACCAACATGAACCTTCACATGAAATATGATCCTTCCCGATGGGAAATCTCATGCATAATTATGTACATAAAAATCGCCGCCATTCCCTGTCGAAAATTTTCGTGCATAATCATGTAACAGTTATGCATACGATTTTATGACCAAATTTTTATG
>JAQFXU010002867.1:0-18629 GCA_034693705.1 Spatulosminthurus flaviceps
TTTGTCGCTACGACATGCATGTAATTTAAATGGAGCGTTTGAGCCATCTGGTGGTGGTTATTTCAGCTTTGCAGAAATTTGGGTGGTGGTTATTCCACCTTGTATTTAAGCGAAGCGTGCATTATTCCACTTTGATTCTCCAGCGACGATATACTTAAGCTTAAAGTTTACAATTAAATGTTATATATAAGAACATACATATATGGAAATAATAAGATACGTCACAACAATGAAAGGTAAAAAGACAAAATTTGACAGGTTCAAAAGAGTAAGTCATAAGTTTGCTTTACATTGAGTTCTCTCAAGCCACTCATATGCTCTAACTCTAACAGAATAAAACGTACCAGAATGTGCATTTGGATCAGTAGACTATTAGTTTTAGCAATCATGTAGGTCATATAATACAAAGTCGTTTGGAGGAAATAGTTAATTTAAATAAATAAGAGAAATGAAGATAATTAATCCTTTTCTTTGTATTATCATTCCTTTTACTTGGAACAAACAGCACTCAGCGTTCATGTTTCATGAGATTGCAAGTAATTCATTGATTTTTGTGTAAAAAATATGGACGCAGCAATAATTCGGAAGTTTGAGGAAATTTTTTGCATTTACATATTTACAGAGGCAGCTCAAATATGGAAAATAAAATTGTAGGGAAATTGAATGTAAATTTTAACGTTGTGGTTTCCAAGGTTTTTATCCAAGCCATGCATGAAAAAAGGTTGAAAATTCATATCTGGAAATATGTATACAGGAGAAATTTGGTAATATGCATAAGAAAATTTGATAAATGTGTGACTAAAATGTTTTGGAATTGAGGTGAGAAAGGGAAAATTTAATGAATATTTTATTAATACATGTAAAAATAATGGCAATTTCGACTTTGTTTCCTTAAGCTATGTTTTTATTCCATGGAATCAATTTTTATTGTGCATAAAAATTCATAATAGTAAAAGGGTATTATCAACTGCGCTATAAAGTTCCATCTATTCCTCTACATACTACTATACTTTCATTTTACAAAAATTAGTGGACATTCTATCAAAACGCAAATAAATAAGGTTTATAGGTGAGAGATGTAAGGAAAAGATGTTGTCATGAATTAAAATGACAATGTTAATTACGTTCACCAAGGATTTTATGACAGAAAGGCAAATTCAAATATTGTCAAAATTCGAGTAGACTGCCCTCAATTTTGAGATGTCCTCTTATGACTTCATAAATTACCTCTTCATTTAGGTGTGTAGGCTTAAATAATTACATAGCATTATGAATGGTGCTAAAATACTGTATAATTTACTTACACATATATGTAGAAGTAGTTATTTTTTAATTAATGATGTAAAAGTACTCAAATAGAATTTCCCATGTAAATTAATACTTATGGTAAAAATTTTTGGCAACTATGAGATTTATAAACTGATTGTGACATCTGTACGGGGAAAAATGGACTGTAAAGGAAGAGAAAATGCAAAGATTTAATGAACGGTGTTAAAGTATGACAAGAACTCAATTAATAGAGAAATCCACTTTTCCCACTATTCGTATATAATTAAAGGAAATGGAAAATAACATTTTATGATTTATGTTTTTATTATTAGAAAAAATTACAGTGGAAATTTTCTGTGTTACAACATTTTAGGGTTAGCATGTTACATGTAGTAAGAATTAAGGGAAGGATTTTCAACCGAGTTTTTTTAACAGCTTCTTGAGCAGATGCCTGCAAAAATAGAATACTTGTGAGAAAAAATGGATGAAGAAACTAAAAATCTTCGAGAATATAATAATATGTAACATTATTAGTATTAATTCTCCATCAGAAGATTTGTAGCGCTAGCGCCATTCCATACCTGGCTTTGCGTTCAGTTCTAGTCTCAGCCTTGTCCGCAGTTTTGACCCCTTTTTTGTCCAGTTTGCCCACATTTTTGACTTCTTTAGGAAAGACAGGTCGTGCCATGCTAATTGGTGCTTGATGAGATGTTGAGCCTTCAACCTTCAAATCGGATTTGGGATTAAGGGACACAGGTGCCCGCATCATACGTTTCCCGGCCTCGGCTGATTTATTGGAAGAACCGGCACATTCCACTGCTGCCATACAATAGACCACGGCAAGGATGAGCTGAAATTGAAAATTAGTTAATTGAAATTTTGAAATCAAAACCTTCGTAAAATTTAGAAATTAAAACTACTCGTAAATTGTACACCCCAACGTTTTTGTTACTTACAACAAAGAGATTTTTCATTTTGGTAAAGTTCAGAGAAATTTTCAGCTTGAGAGGAAAATGCTTGTATTTTTGGTTGTTACTGTGCAAAGCTGGAGATGAATTATGCTCCGGTTCCTAAAATTACAGTCTTTTATATCACTGATATTCCCATACGAATCCCTTGTAGCCTTACGGGTTCATTGGTTTTGACCATCGTAATTTTCCCACTATAATCTCTCAATGTCCCTTATAATACTGTCAATGTGTGAAAACAAATATTGTTTTTCATTTTGTCATTTTATTGTTATGGTCCCAGAGTAGACAAATTTTAGGGTTCGTCAACACCCTTCATTAACAGCCCAATATTTGGAAAAATACATAACAATTTTATGCACAGACGTACCTATGATGACACAATCTTTGATATTTATAATAGACCTCGTATGTGATTAAATTACATAACCATTTGAATGTACTCACATGCTATGCAGGACCTTATGGAGCCAAGCACATGCTTAGGTTCAAGTGAGGTTCCAGCAATTGGTATTGACAAGGGATAAGAGCCCAAAGAATGATAAGTTGAGTCTCCATCCAAGTCAAGAGCGTGTAAAACCCAAAAATATCCTTGAAAAATACCCACATGGAAATTCCCTATATTTATAACATTATACTGAAAAATAGATTTTCTCGCGGTGCAACGGATTTTCCAAATTGGTACAAATATTTATTTCGATATTTCCTCTCATCCTATTCACTTGCCTTTGTATAATAATTATAATTGTGTGTAGAAATATATACTTTTGTACTTTTCTGTTCAACATTATTAAGTGGGAAAACGATAAGAAAATGTTCAAACATTTCTTAGTTTGTACTCTAAAATTTGGGATGATTTTAATGTCAAGGGGGTTGAATTTGGCGAAAAAAATGTTACTATGAAGTTGGATGCATAAACGCAATAATAAAAAATTTTGAAGCATAAATATTAAAGCGCCATTAGAAATCCCCTAAGAAAGATGAGAATTTAATTATAAATAAAAGTTATTCGAAAACATATTTTGCCAAATGAATATGAATTCCTTCGATCAAAATATTCCCAAAATTGGCTAAACATTCATTACCAAAATTTTGGTAAAATTCACACAAATGGCTTAAATCAAAATTTTGTTCACTTGGATCATATTTACAACAATTTTAGCAAAATCGGCAATAGTGAAGGATCACGAAATACTCGAACAATCCCTTAAAAACTTAGAAATCTCGCCCTTGCTTACTTGCTAATTCATTATCCATAATGATGACTCGATATGTTATGTCTAAATTACTAAAATTCCTTGAAATGGATACGCGACAGGACAACGCTTTGCAGTTACTCACGTGGTATACTCTTCCCAATAATGATTTCCTTCCAAGGGTACTCTCATTCAATTTCTTTCCGTACGCTTTGAGCATCGATCCTTTCGTCGCTGGATGAATTTACACGAAAATCACCCTATGAAGAGACAAAGATAAAATTTATAAAAATACATACGAAAAAAAACAAATGTATTTCCAATGTCTCAATCAACTCACCACGGAAAATCCATCAATTAGCATATCTCCAATTTCAAAAAACTTCGAAATTTTGCCTTGTATTTTGACAGATTCAGGAAGGAGGAATTTCAAGAAATAAGGTATTGGGCTCGTCCCTGGGAAAAACAATGATTTGAAATTTTGCTCTAGAGCTTATTTCCTCAGGTAGGGAAAATTAGGATCCGGGCCTAATGTTTGAAGTGGATTTAACGTTGCCCAATCAGGGAGGTACTTGAACAAGACCTGAACTTCTCAGAAATTACCCGTACCCGACGCAGCCTCTGGTTCATATCTCAAAACTAATAGTTTAGTAAATTCCGCTATTAAATCCAAGGCGCCACTTTAATTTGTAGTGGAAAGAATTTGAGGAACGTAACGGTATTTATAACTCACCACAAATGATTTCTTCACCGGAACCAATTCCGCATCTCCTTGCAAATACACTTCAGTTTCAACTGAATTCCGCATGTTATCTGTAGAGACCGCGAAAATGTCGTTCATGTTAAAAAGGAGGCCACACTTTTCTAAGGTCGTAATTAATAGACTTTTAGCACTTTTAGCAAGTCTTTGGTTCAAAACGTGTGGTATGTGGGCTTAAGGAGCCAAAATCCTAGAAACCTACGCTGTCAAATATATTTATTTTATTTATGCTGACTCAATAAATAATAAATGTAAATGTCATTGCGTACCTAGGCCTTGCGATATTAAAGGTTATATAATATATAACTTTGAAAATGTTCACAAGCAAACAGTTTTTGGTGTCACCTCTATTACACTATGGCTTAAAACGGAAGGAGTCAAAAGTGTTAAAGCCGTGGGTGATGATGTTACACCAGTATAGGTTTGCTTGTGAAACTAAGCTCTTGTGAGGTCCATGATTACGAAGAAATACATATAGAGTTCACTTGTGGAGCCACCTGGCGAGTTGCTTGGAATGTTTCACATTCGGGACGGGTTTCATTGGATATCAAGAATTGTGTTGCTACCTCAGACAAGTCTCGGATTAAGAATCGCTTATAATTCTCGTCCACTACTACCTTACCCCATATCACTATATACATGTACATGTATTTGAATGCGATTTAGCATGGAGGAAAGCACCACGTATCACTACATAATACAAGGGTCTGTTTTTTGAGAACGGATACGGCAATATTGAAGCATTATTTTGCATAATGCAAAAAGGGTGATGACCATATACGCATTTTACATTCTGTGACTAAGCCTGAGTCTAAATTTGATTGGTCTCAAGACAACCATGCAATCCAAAAATATTAAGAATAATATTTGGAGCTAGGTTGCGTGCGGCAAGTGTACCAGGAATGGTACGCAATGCGGCCGCGTGCTGCATATGCACGTATGCGTGTGCATACGTAGTATGTACATAAATGGCCCGTTTCGATTTCCCCTCATAAGCCTGCTGGCACACGCAAAAAACGCTTTTTAAAAATTTTATTAGAAACTAAATAGTTAACCATTCAGATTAGAAGAATAAAAAAGCGTTTTTTGCATGTGCCGGCAGTGCTAAAAAATAACCAAATTTCAAAAATTTGCAAATCCGAAATTTTGACATTAGGATGCCGAAGAAAATCACGAGCGTACTAGATGATTGTACAACGTATCTGAGATAGTAAACTTTTGATTTTTGAAATTTGTAGCCCCGTAATAAATTATTGAATTTTTTAGGTTTTTTCGGTTTTTTGACCTTCCAGTTATATTTTTGGGGAAATTTTGTTTTTGGGATTTTCTTTCTCCCAAGTGTGCATCCGATGGTCAATATAAAAATTTATTTTGAAATAGTGGTCGACACGGCTGTCCGTTTTCAAAAACATACCCAAAAGTATCCCAATCAAATGGAATGTGGAGATGAGTGTACATACATCAATAATGATACAAAAGCTTGAGAATTACGAGAGTAAATAAGTGTTGGTCTCTTAATGATTTTTCAGTTACCTATTCCGTCAGTGAGAAATTGTACATTGTTTTTGAGTGCAAGTGTCAACTTGATAACGACACAAATTTTAATTGTGAACTGCGCTGCATTCTTTTCCAAAATGTAAATGCCTCTCCTTACATCATTTTCCAGGAACTATTGTACCGTTGCCTGACGACAAAACTGCAATGGGACAATAAGGAGCAAGTCCATCTCTTATACCTCAACTTCGATCCTCAAAATAGTTGAAATGTAATTACTGAATATGGTGGAACTCGAATATGGTGGATATGGGAACTTCATGGAAATGGATTTGGCGAAAGGGTTCAGGCGGAAGTGAGAATTGAGCACGGTTGTGGTAGCAGGGAATCGTGAGAACAGTTTTTTGTTATTATAAATTGTAATTACACGTAATTGCTCTATTTTCGAAAAATATTTATTCAATTACCATTTTTGCATACCTCATTTTGAAAATATTGCCCTACTGTGTGCAAAACTTCAACATTTGAATACCAGTCTTTTGCAGGTAAACTTTAGGAAATCATTTCGCGGGTAAAACGGAGGGATGAAGGAAATTCAACCCAGAGAAAACAAGAAATTATGCGATCCTCTAACAAAATTCATTTTTGGGTTGGGCAGAATCAGTTCGGATTCTTACTATTTGGAATGATTTTTGCTCGATTTCTTGGAAACCTGACAATCAGTATTTGTTCATTTCAAGCCAAAAAGTGTCAAATATTCACCAAAGTCCAGAACTTACTGGATTTTTTCAAAATTAATCCAGTTGGGTAGCTCGTACAGGAGAAAACGTTTATGACTTATATTAATTTATGACGCAATCATAAAATTTATGTTTGAATTTACTTTTATGACTTTTTAGCATGCGACGATAAAATTAAATTAATTATACATAACTTATTGATTGTGATCTTACTTCATTATTCAATTTGATTGTAGCTTTATTAATGAAACCCATATAAAGTATTGTAATTGCTTGCCACGTATTTAGTAAAAAACATCTTTGTAACATATTTTTAGACTTCGAGGACGTAAGAAGAAAGCATTTTATCAGTCAAAGATATTGAAATAATTATTTACTATTGGACACCATCCTAAAACTCCCGGCAGTATAACCCAAAGCATTATATCTTCGCTTGCGTACACTATTGCATACATTGACGCACAGGAAAGAAACAACGCACATTGTTAGTTGCTCATTATTTGTGCAGCCTTGACATTGGGTAAAAAGTAATTTTAAAAATAATTCTTGAATATAGTAGCTTTTATCGCTATTCGATCAACAGATGTTATCATTACAACTATTTCAGGAGTTCTGTTGGCCAAAAAGGAACACCAATGGAATACAGATCAAATTTTACGTATCAGCCGCAAAATGTCTAAAATTGTAGGTGGTTATGCTGCTCGGAATGGAGATTTCCAATATCAAGTAGCTATTTTTAAAGCTCATATAGGTTTTAAAGATTACTTGTTGTTTTATTTGTGGTGGGTCTATAATAGGCTCTATAGTGGTGGTCTATCAACTGCGTATTGTTTTGATGGGTAGGTTTGAAATTATATTTAGACTTCGTAAAGTCGCAACCAGCAATAAATTTGTGAGTGTGAAAAACTACTACCTTTCTAAAATATTGCGATCACAGGGCCGCGCCTGCAGCGGACATATATGCAGCTGCTGGTGCTTTGGAACCTGCGAAAAACTCATTTTATAAATAAGAGAAAAGAGCCGCATAATTTATTATTCACAGCGATTACGATAGCGTGAAATATGAAAACGATATTGCGCCTTTGTATTTAACTTTTCATTCATTACCAATGCGTTACCACAACAAAAACATTTTTTTACTTATAGCTCCCTTCAACTGAATTCTCCACGTGAGCTAATGTATCGTAGTATGCTCCTTCAGTGGTTAATTTAAAGTCATATTCTCGAACACGCTCTACTTCATTGTTGAAATTGGAGATATGCGTGTTAGGATTAAAATCTGCCGAATTCAATTCTAATAACACCCCGGGATATTTAAATCCTTTAGAGTCAATTCTTCCAAACGCCTCGTGCGAAATTTCACGGTGTGATGAGATTGCGTCTGAAAAGTTCTTCAAACATTTTGCGTGTACTGACTTTACAACCACATTGTCCAGAGGCAAACATCTAAATTTCTCCCACGTCGTTGTACCAGTTTTTCTCCTGTTTAAAATGCCTGACCAGAAGGCTTCATGTGGAGACCTAAAATCAATCCCAATAAAATTGTAACAGTAATCACTTCTTTTTTGTTATTTATGTTCAGTCTCTTATAAACTTAATTTTGATTATGACCTGACCGGGTGAATAGCTTGTAGACGATAAAAACATTTTTGTATAAATTTCTCCAGCTTTATTGCTAGTTAACTCTATCGCTCCAAGTCACGTTATGCTTATTCTGATTTTGTAAATACTCAAGCTTGACCATAGCAAAGATAATCTAGCTCCAAGTAATTTTGTAAGTACTCAAGCTTGGCCATCTAAGAGATAATCTGGCTCCAAGTAATTTTGTAAGTACTCAAGCTTGACCATCTAAACGATAATCTGGCTCCAAGTAATTTTGTACGTACCTAAGCTTGACCACCTTCAAGATATTATTGTTCCAATTAATTTTGTGAGTACTCAAGCTTGACCATCTCAAAAATAATCTGGCTCCAAGTAATTTTGTACGTACCTAAGCTTAAACATTTCAAAGATTTTCTAGCTCCAAGTAGTTTTTCTTAGTTTCATCATTCCAGAGATATACCATATAATAATAATAATTAGTTCCAATTACTTACGAATCCCTTAATATGAATCCCGTCCAACTTTGAGTCTCCAAGAAATCCACCTTCTCCAGCACTGCCGCTCACCTAACAAACACGTCACGAATCAAGATGCTTTCCTCATCCCTACGGTCAAACCGTGTTCCGCGTCCTTGGATTGTGTCTTGTACTCCTCCACAAGTCCAAGGTCCAAGTAACAAACCCTTATATTCCTTCCTCCCCTCTGACAAACAATACTGCTTTCCCCATATAATAATATACAACTTATAAAACTAGTTCTTCTCACCTCAATATGTTTGTCTTCTTACACTCAACCTCAGAAATTTTTTCAAATTACTTTGAAGCTTCGAGCCTTCCGTCTCCTTCTTCACATCTCATCTTTCACACTTTATTATTGCTTTAAGTTTTTACCGTCAACTTTTAGGTATAGTTATTTGCACGGATATACATAATGCGTGAGCAATAACGGGCCAAAATTATTACTATTAATAAAGGCTGTTAGAATAAAAGATGCGCAAAGATTCCCCTCTACACCATCCAACCCTAGATTTTTAGAACCCTCACAGATCTATATAAGTCAATTCTCTTTCATGCAGATATGATATTTTAATCAGAACCAACTATTCCAATGTCACTTTTTTTACGTGCACCTTATTGTGTATTAATTTTAACACATTATTGTCGTTAACAATTTAGCGTTATTTTATATTATATGTAGTTTACATAAAGTAATGCCAAGAGTTGTAAGGATTTTCTATTCAGCGTGACGTTCACAAAATTACTATTAATTTACTCATAGCATAAGGTTTTTCATTCGAGCGTTTTCCATAGAGATAAATCTTTAGGGTTCCCACATGACCTGATTTTGAGGTCCCTGACCTGATGAACTGATCGACAAAATCAGGTCATAAGATTAAGATTATTGTTAAAAATAAGGGTGGGTTTTGTGTTTTAAAATTGACCGATTCGTACTAACAACAAGATGTTAAGACGAAATTATCCCAAATTTTAGTTAGGATTATGGATTGCTTTTGTGCAAATAAATGTAAGATGTAAAAGTTGCCATTCATGTGATACTGGTAGTTCACATTACCTCATGCTTTTGTGCGTGCATCTACCATTCGTATAATTTCCATGGGTCGAGCTAAGCAATACGTGTGCGAATAAAAAATCTTTATTCATTTCGAATACTGAGAACCTACTTCCATAATAATGTTTGTACCATTCACCTGTGCAAGTAATGGCTAATACACGGAGATACAATAATAGGATAACAATACTCCTTTGTGGTGCTAGAGCCCAAGGGGAAAATATATAATATACATATCATAGAAATTTTTAGCTGGGCTTAATGAAAGAATAAAAATTACATTGTATTTTTAACTAATATAAGACTAGAAAACACTTTAATAGAAAAATTATTAAAGTCCGGGATCAAGCGGGTACCGGCTACTTCTTGTCGATCTCATCAATGAGAACCCGTTGGGAACGGGTCTTGATAGGTTATGAAAAACGGGACTCGGGTGCAGCTACATAAACCTGAAAATTTCGGGTCCAAACTGGAAACGGGTTCTGCGGTAAATAATTTTAGTCGGGTCTCGTTAGGGTCGTGTTCCTCAGAATTTGTACACATTGTGAACACTAACCGATTCGAATACATTAGAATATTCGTACTTTACGGATTCCGATTCAAATACGGATATGCTGATATACCCTAGCAAAAAATTTTTCTAACAAAAAAAACAATTCAGTGACACAAACACCAAGCAATTGCTAGTTTATCCTGACATATTGCTGTGCATATCATTTTCTAAATGACTTTTGCTTCACATGATATCAGGTGCCGGGCGATTTATAGTCGATCTCACGCAAAATCTTAGGAAAATAGAATTAAAAATGCCATTGAAATCGATACTGTATTGGAATCGGAATTGATACGACGAATTTTCCGATATCGATTAAAATACCATGCACTCTTTTCGGATGCAAATACTTTGACTCATTTTTGCCGATTCCAATACGAAATCGGATAACCGATTTTTTAAATAAAATTCCGATTCTAATTCCGATTTGGAATGCCGCCCCTGCTCGTTAGATACGTACTTCACAAATCATTGTAATACAGGTGTGTTATGGCTTGATTATGGTTTTCTTTTTAAAATTATCATAAAACTTTATACCCAATCTCTTTTTAATACTTACAATAAATATATAGAGTATAAATCAATTTTTAAATGGATTACGTGACACAATTCTAGAAACAAACTGTTTCCACATTGAGGATGATTTTTGGTTTGAAAAAACAATAAATTAGTTTATTCGTCTAATATGTGTAGGAATTTCCATTAAAAAATACTTCTATTTTTGTAATTATACGCCAATTACGAAATTCAGTCACCTTGCGCCCCCTCATATATCCCTTAGTTGAATCGTGTGTCGTACCCACCAAAAATGAATTTAATAAGCAAGTTAATAAGGATTTTAAAAACGTTACTGCCTTTAGAATGCCCAACCAATAGGAACGAGTTTAGGAGTAAACTATTCAAAATTTCCCATGAAACTTCAGATGTTGTCTGTCAAAAAATTCAACTTCTAAGAATTTCAATCAAGTCTAAAAAATTGTTTTGACTTTGCAAAAATTCATTTCTTGGAAAAATTCTAGATCTATCATGTAAAATCCATCCGAAAATGTCCTAAATTTGTCAACCTACCCTTCCGTATGGAAATAGTACATAGCCAGACCTTGAGATATAAGTTTCAAATTCAAACTTTGGCAATAATTGAGAGCCAAGGTAAAAGAAATATTTTATTTTTGATTTCTTTAAATTTTCAGAGAAATCGTAATGGACCAACAAATTCAAATTTTGTATGAGAATCAAATACCTCTTACAAAATTCCAACTCCGAAGTTTATAACCATAAACAATAAACGATTATTTACTTCGATCCCGTTTACTTTATTGTAATTTAACATTTAAAGCTGGTGAATAATCCACAATTAAGATGGACAAAAAAACTTAGAGACCTTCTCGCCACTGCAGGCAAACGCAGCTTTCTATGCTTTCTGTACACCACTTATCAGTAATTCCCTTCAAAACTACGTTAATGCTACTATTCCTTTGAAGAAAGAAATAGAATTTTTGACACCTTCAATTTCACTTTATTTTTTTTAAAATATGGGCTCGAGTATGCACCAACAAATTTGCTTGGGAATTTTCACCCACATGATTACTCAAACGTTGCCCCAAAGTATGCGGAAAATTGAAATTTTCAATAATAATTCTTTGCTTTAATCCAACACAAAAATGCAGGACCTATTCGGCCTCATTATTCACTAGAAAAAATTATGCGTTGACATTTGAATGCGAAGCTTAACGCCACTCAAAGGTTTTGCGTAATTATTCCTATTACATGGTACTCGCACATATTATTGAGAATGGAGAGCTTGTAAAGAATTACAACATGAATTGAGGAAATTAAACTACAGCGTTCCAAAGGATGACATCCTAGTGGAAGAGACCTGTTGAATAATTACAGGAGCAAGAATTTTGAAAAGAGGTCACGGAGTGAGCCTGAATCAAACTCAGGATTCCATGGAGCTTAAATGCATCACACCGATGTTGCGATTTGACGCCATTTGAGAATTCAGTTCCAAAAACCCATTGTTTATATTAATTCGCGACTTCATTTTTTTCCCAAACGCGGGATGTCGGCGAAATGGGTTCAAGAACTAATTGTGCAATGTGATAAATAATTCAAGCGGTATTTAATTCCAGCGGTTTTCAACGACTCCGTTTGTACTGACCCCACTAGTCTGTTTTCCCCTGAGTTGTTGCCAACTTCATTTTTCCTACGAAATCCAAGTATTTGAATGTGGTGATTTTCTTCTCAAGAACCTGTAACAAAATATACCATTTGACAAAATTTTAAATTTGGATTGAACGAAATTTTGGAGTCATCGGAGAGTTCTGCTTTTTTGCGGATGAACCAAAATTACTCGAAAACTGGTGATCCGATTTTGATCAAACTTGAACCATATTGTAGCATTTTTTATTACCTAGATCACCTTTTTTTGGTTTTTTGAAATTCACAAAAATTCTTCTGAATTTTGAAAGTTTATTTCCAAACCTTTAATGTTTTTCGAAAATTGGGAATTTTGGTTTCACAATTAACGTCCAAAATTTCAGTTTTTTTTCGAATTTCAATAAACCAAAAAAAGCTGATCTGAGGAATCAAGAATGCTACAGAATGGCGAAAGTTTGGTCAAACTACTAACCGATAACTTAAAACCGTAAACTTGTACTCATTAACTTTGGCATTGTGACTCATACCCGGGCAATAAATTTTACACGTGGCGTCAAACTTTACCATCAAAGAAAATTTTGTATTGTCAGACACTACAAGCTTTTTATGCAGACATACTATTGATATTAACCCCTGTTAAGTCCTCATTTGATTTCGCTATTTCAAGCAAATCGCCAGGCAGGCTGGGTCCAAAAATAAGCCATCGAAGAAAAGCTGAATTAAAGGGCAATAAAACTCCAAATGCTGGTACTTGCCCGGGTTAATTCACTTATTACGGTCCATAATCCATCCATTATTACGGTAGTAGGAAATAGGGACGAGTTCATAAACTCATCTGGACGACTCAGGAACTGTACGTGCCAATCAAGTTTGAGTGACTCATTGTACTCTTCCACTTGTAATTCAAATTTAAACTGGTTAAAGCGATCAAAATGATCAGGGTTATCGGTTATCAATAAAAACTCATTTCATGTAAATGTTGTCTATTTCCTAAGATTTAATTTCATGGAAAATGTGTTTGGTCATTAAAAAATTGGCGCTCATGTGGAAAAGTGTTAATTTTCAAAGGGAAATTGATATTTAGGACTAGGATTTTGAAATTGAACAATGGGCAAGTGCTATTTTTTCGAATTGTAGAATTTCATTGTTAGTTTATTATAAATTATGTGCGACACCATTTCTAAAATAAACCCTCGCACGAATAGAACAAAAACTTCGAAGAATTGAATATTTATCAATTTTCTTCATTGCTCAATTTACCTTTTTAAAAAAGAAAAAACCTTAAACGCATCTGAAACTCGGAGCAATTTTAGAATTTTGATTGTGTTCTAACCACGGTAAATAAGGTCGTCCACTGATCTTGGTGATGCACTGAACTGACAATAAGAGCAAGAAAGAATCATTTGTTGCACAAGATGTCACCCTACCCTGGATTTTATAAAAAATCTGGTGGAAAAGTAAAACATTTGCCGTAGTTATTTAAAATTAAAAAGCTTTAAATTATATAAAAATTAAATTTTAAATAAAGTCGTCAAAACTTTTGTTCTTTTCAGAAAGAGGAAATAAAATTCAGAGTGAATTTTCAGGAATTTTATTACCGCTCAATGAACGTAAAGACACTTGGGTTGCCTTGATATAGTTTTATGGCAAGAGATGGTGACCTTACTGAATCCACTAATTTGGTTCGTTGACAAATTAAATCCATCGAAACAATTATTGGAAGACTCAATTTTATCTCACTTTAGTACCATTTTAAAAATGCTCCGCAAAGTTTTGTTTTTTTGTAGGCAAGTAGTTTGTCCATGTCAAGTGGTGTTCAAAGGTTGAAATATAAACAACATTAAGAAAATGTGGATTATACGCAGTCATTAGGTCAGTTTAACACCTCAAGTCTGAAGCAAGACCGATGATGATAGTAAGCCACAATTAGAAATGTTGACCATTGAAGTTAAAGGAATTGCGCTTGTTGCTTATTGACTACGTAGCTTTGTTTCCTCTCCAAAGATTGCTTTTCTCTCTCACGTCCTCGCCGTTGAGGAAAAAGCACATAAATTAGTGGTATAAGGGGAATATATCTACTTATGCTTGTACCTCCTAATGAAGCAGCACATTTGATCATTTTCCTCCCCCAATGAAAATTTTGTGTTGTTGTTTTTTGATTTCTCAAGCTTCAGACATTGCTATTGTTATTGTTGAGTTCCTGCAGATTTAAATTGTTATTGCTTTGTTGTCTGAACTGAACAAAACGCGGGAAAATGTTCACAAGTCTTTCTCTCCATTCTAAAGAATATTGTACGCGAGAAATTGAAATATATTTCCAGAAAGCGTCAAGAGGGATTCCGGCGGAATATTAACAATAATAATCCTTGTTTTTTCATGTTTACATTGGCATTAACTCTGGATATGAAGGAATATAAAATTGACCCGACTAGAAAATTACCGCGATCTCTACTGTCGACTTAACAACACTCCCACTTTCAGAGTTGACGCCTGGTGGATTCCAATAATTTTGCAAACCGGCGTTAAAGCCTAGCACTGTTTTTAAACTTGAGCGCAATTTGAATGAAATTTGATTTTATTAGAAAAGTCCCATTTAGAATATTGCCAATCACAATATTGTGCTCGCATATTATTGATAATATGTTGAAAATATAGCTTATTAAGACACATTGCCATTAAATGCTTCCACAAGTGACAAAACTTGCTGCCGCAACAATTCCATTCAAATCCTCCCAAGCTTCAGTGTGTTACGTTCGTATTTGAATAAGATCCGGATTCGCATGTGCCTAATGTAAAAGTACATAAATACAAAAGTTTTAAATATAAATTAAGCAACTTGCAGGATTACATGGGAAGACCGGGCTGGTCAGAAGTTATTGTCGTAATAATATTAAAAAGGAAAAGATAAGTAAAGTTTAGTCTAACTTATAGACAAATAATTTCATACTCTTGTATATGAAAACAAGTCGGTTGTTTATTGTTCACCATTCACCATAAATTCTATGCCAACTACGGTTCTAACAATAAGACAGTATTTTTTAAATGGTTTTAGTATTAAGCAATATAGTTTTTTAAGATTAATAAAGTAGACACGTATATCCATCAAAATGGCTCCAAAAGTCGCTACTCCTCTTCTTTGGGAAAATTAAAGTGCTGCAATCCTCATTTGCTCCACCGCCGTTTGATCTGCTAAAAGTTTGACTGGGAAATACCTGCTCGAAAGTGGGCACCTCCTCAGCAGGATTTTCATACGCGGCTTCAAACTTGAGCATCCTAGAACATTTGAAGTAAATCTCACAATAAGTCAGTATAAGCTTTTTATGCACACCTATTTATAAGAAAAAACAACGGAACTCAACCCCAAAATATTAACTTCTATTAAGTCATGATTTAAGACTTAATTTACTCATTTCCATTTGAAGATCAATATTGATAATCTGTAGGAAATTGTTTATTCGAAGATACCATGCGAACCAATCACTCATAATTACACAAACTAAATTTAGGAATTAGCTAGTATTCAAAGGGTTGAGGTTTTCATAACTTTAAGTTGAGTGATCACTTTTGTTCTGTTAGCCTTAAATCCTTAAGAGCTTCGAGCTTAATTCCTACATTGAGCATAATTTGGTGGAATGACCTGACTTGGGAGTTGCTACGTGTGGAGTCTTAGCAACTGCAATGAATGAACAAAGGAATGCTGAAGAGCATGCTATTTACAATGATCAAGTAATAACACAGAAATAATAGAATATAATGTATGGGTCACATCAGAAGTGAATCAGTTTCCTTGTGATGATTGGATAAAATATTGGTATGACTCCTGACCTTGGCTCTGTTCTTTCTGTGTCAATATGTTTTACCTCTTCTCCCAGCATTTTATCCGGCCAATTCCATTAACAAGGCTCAGAATTTGTGTACGTTCGTACCCACGACAAAAATCTGGAAATTCCAGCTTGAGTAAAACGGACGCAGGAGTCTACAGATTTCCATAAGCGGCAAATAGCACCGGACAAGTTTGAGACGTCTCTGGTACTTCATTACTGGTGGTTCATAACTTGTAGCTATCTGGACACATCACGACTAAGGGACATATTGGAAACCAGTAGATGGGGCCCTTAGACACGTTTCTTTTACGTCCCTTTTTATGGTGAAATGTGGCAGCAATGCACCCTCATCGTGCCTATTCCTTCGGATTATCTATACATATGTATGTGTTTTATATTTATTTTAAATGAAAACAATGAACAAACACAACATGTAAAATTCTATTTGAATGTATTTATTGAGATTTAACAAATTATTTTTGGTATACCTTTCTTTTAAAAAAAACAATTTTAAAGTAATACAAATGCACATAACTGCTAATACATTACATTACATATATTGAAAGTTTACATACACAAAGTTTCACAACTTCACATGTCACAAGTCAAAGACACTTAATTTTATACACTGACTCATTAGAATGATTAACACACTAATACCATAATTTTCAATCACAAACACTATTGTAAAAAATAAAACTGGTCGACCAGCGTCCATCAACTTCTGGACTCTGAAAGCAAAAAAAATGTTGAATTTTAATACATTCTATATAATATTCACAATCAAGATAACTAATTGTAATAAACAACCTAAACTGAATCTATCTGTAAGTTAAGTACAAATGAAATTCCACATATCTATATAAATACATATTTAGAACTTTTGTAAAGCATTCTCCAAAATAGCATTAATTATTTGAGTGCACTTGTATTCATCTAATGTAATGAAACTTCCATGGGTTCTTTACAATATATAAATACAAGAGCAATCAAATTATTATTTCCATTTTATAGACAAGTATTTTATTTGTACTAACAACTATAGATGTAAATTATAAATTAATTATTTACCTTACCTGTATTGCAAATGCCTCGTCTTCAGTACTGCGGGTTGCAAATCTTATTAAAGTTAATCTCCCTCCGAATGCAAGCCATGGACTACACAACTTAAACGCACGACATATAACTGGAGGTTTAACACTGAAACCTCCAGAGACCATGCGGTCAGTAGAATTAACGGTCAATGTGACAGATGCTTATTGGCGCCTAAATGTATGAATTGTCTTTGGTCCCTCAAACGTTAAAATTACGTCCCACTCACAAAATGGTTTTGTAACCAACTTGCGACAAGTTTGTTGCATTTGGGGTAAAATGAATCATGTCCTTGGAACGAGTTTGTTACGTTCAAAAACCTGGGACGTGTTTGACACAATTGGGACGAAAAAAGGTACGAATAAAACTCGTCCTGTGCTATTTGGGGGTGTGAAACTTACACACTCAAGAGATTATTATCGATATGAGGTGGATGTGTGCAAGCAAACAATTTATTCGCACCAGTTCTCCATGCAAATGAATGGATAATTTTGACGGTAATTTTCTTTGTTTTGGATTTCGAGTAAAATTTTGAAATTATGCTAATTTAAAAAAACTACAAAAAGCGATTTGGAGGTGGAAGGTACTGATCTTAATTAGTTTGTAGTATTAGGGGATGTTCTAAAATATTTGGAATAAAAATCGAGCATTGAGGTGTTTCAGCAAATGTAGATTCCTTGTTAGTACGACACGTTTTAACCTATTGCTCTACAATCTGCAATTACTGCATCAACACTACAATCTACTGATATGCCCCACCCTAATTATTACTTGTGCCAGATAATAAAAAGATGAAACTCAACAAATCTTCTCTACCGAACTAACCTTCCGTTTATTAATTCAAAATAGAAAAGATACTACACATCCAACTCCAGGTTTTATATCGTTAGATATGCTGCACAACGGATCGCCACTATAATACACTATGACCGCTCTCCCCCAAGACTACTACTATTCGCTCCACTTACGTTTATAGATACTATAAATACATATAACTTCAATTAAGCTCACAAAAAGTACCAAATCAATATGTCCACAGGGACTCATACATAAGCAAAATGGCTAATACGTACTTATAAGGCGCTACAGCTATGCATACATACTCGTTAGACTATTACACAAAAGCAAATAACGTTAAAATACATAAATAGCAATTTATACACAGTGGACAAATAGGATTTAACCCTATCAAGGAATGAAAGGGGTAGGTGGTATGATCAAATATATAGCCTGTGAAGTGGTACCCCGGCCTATTGCCCTTCCTATGGGGTGGCTCTATTCTGGCCCCGGCGGAAACCAAAATCTCTCAAGAGCAAAATCCCTATCCTACAACACGGGAAAGATGGCGCTGTAGGCTAATACACACCTCGGAAGTGAGCAGGGACTTTAGGCTACACCTCCT
>JAQFXU010002868.1:0-18624 GCA_034693705.1 Spatulosminthurus flaviceps
CCAAAAACCCAAAATATTTGATACCCAAAAACCACACAAAAACCCAAAAACCCAGGGTTTTTGGGTTTTTGCCTCTGTCAACACTGATATTCAATTATTATGATAACTATAGTAAAATTTAAAATGCTCACTAGCCCAATATATGTACAGCAAATTTTCAGCCTATTTCTACAGTTCTCTCTATTTCAGCCATTTTTTACAACTACCAAAAACGGTGAGATGCTGCACTGAAAAACTAGTTTCCGACCCTGTTAGTTCAAAAATGAGTCAAATCTCCACGTTAGTTCGGGAGGGCCTTCAATACAAAAAATGTCTTTTTTGCCCATAATTCCGTAACAGCTTAACCCAATAGACAAATTCAAACGCCATTGTTTGTGGCACCCAGCAAGGTTACTTTGGCTGAAAATGATAAATTAAAAAAAATATGGCATTTCGGGTTATATCTACGTATTCCCCGTGGACTTACCCATAAATTTTTATGAACTTCAAAAAATATGGTCGAGTTGAGAAAAAATTATTTTAACGTGCACGTATATACTTAAGCTTGAGAAAGTATTGATGGAATAATAATTCCAGTTGGTGTTTGACAAATAGGAAACGGATCAATGTCCATGAGAAGCTCAACGTATGAATAATTTACAATATTTATGTTTTTTTTTACATTTTTTAAAAATACTGAAAAAAAATTAAGCATTTAAACAAAATTGTTATCAAATATTTAGGTAAATTTCGACAATAATAATAATTATTATTATTATAATTCTGAAATTCCGTAATAAATTTTGCACCTAATGCGTTGCAATATCCGTAGGAGGAACGCCTGCACTACACATTCACAACTTCCCGTGTTAAAATCTGACATTGAGCTTACCCGAATACTTCACAACCCTGTGTGGAATTGATAAGTAATTGCAGCCATTCTTCAAAATCCTCCAAAGTCCTGCATGGAACGAAGTATGAGTGATGCCAGACGCAATGAGGGTATTGCAAACATGGACAGCAATGCTCAAAATACAAACAGTCTGACCCAGTATAAAGAATTAGTTAATCCTTGTCAAATTCTCTATTATTGCATTTCAATTGACGATGGACATGGACAAAATCATTCATAATGCGAGTTTATTAAATAATCGGAACGTTCAAATTCCCTTGGCAAGATCTTTTTTTAACGTCAAACATTTTTTAACTCTACAGCTCAATTTAATTAATTTGAAGTTCATCATAATCTGAGCAATTTATAACGATTTATTTCATTTCCTTAAAGTTTCTTGATGTCGTAGCATGAAATTCTAGGCCAAACGCGCTTTTACAAAGTCTTTCAGATATTTTATTAGCTCGGATCTAATTTTTATAAGGAAGTCTTCAGGGATGCTATAGGTAATAATTATTGTTGGTACTATTGTTCTCAAACTCCCGTCAAAGGGAGTATTTATGTATGAACTATAATGACTGTAAGGACTTATGTGGAATCGGCCAATAAACAATCTATCTGTCTACTATTGTTCTCAAGAGTGGAGCATTAATTTGTAATAATCATTTATATAATACCTAATATTTATTTATAAATATAACATACACAAATTATGTCATACAGTATACTGAGAGAGTGATGTCTACTTCCAATTGGAAGCAGTAACAATTAAGTTTCATATATGTATCTAGTGCCATACCTTGTACAACAATATGTACAATTTCTGAGGACAATTCTTAAGCGAACTAACGACACTTAGCGACTGATGGTGCAAAGATTTGATTAAATTAAACTACAGTTAAAGAGAAACAAGAACTGTAAAATAATTAAGTACTTAACCACAGCAACTACTACATCCACTAAATATCTACTGAACAACATCAAAATTTGGAAAAAATTTACACTCGATTCAAATGAAGTTTGGGTACGCTAATCTAAAATATTTCCAAAAAACTCTTCCTATGAGAAGTACTACCATGGCCTAATTTGCAAGAAAGAAAAATATGTGTATCACTGATGCTATAATGGCATTTGTGATTGATTGCTATTCTGTATGAGCCACGATTTGCTAAAATGATAACTTCGTTGAGAAGATTTGTCTAAAATGTTCAAATTCATGTATCATTGCTCTGGCCCCCTGAATATTCAATCACGAATATAATTGTTGAAAACGACGTCAGTATTAGATAATATTAAGGTGCTCATACTTTAGTTGTCCAGTGCGAAATGAGACCAGTAGTCACTACCGTGTCATATTTTTTCACACTTTACTGCGGAAATTTTGTATTTTCAAATATTTGCTTGCAGCATCGTTGGGGAAATTGTTTGCAGAGGCCATTAAATACCGTTAATAGTTAACCGTCATATCATCTCACTGAGCTACCCAAAGCCCATGTAGTCTGCCGATATTGATTATTTAATCGGTGTCTATATATACATGTTTAAAATGGATAAATAACCCCTTTTCCTCTTTGAATACTAGGAAATTTGAGTAGGTACAGGATGACAAAGTTATTATACATATTGATTTATCGGTATTTATATTAGCTTTAGCTTCACACATAGTTTTAGAAATGGGTGTTCCTTCAAAAAACTTCGTGAAATTCTTCAATAAAGAATGTGAAAGCTATTTTTATTGTTTAAAAAATTATTAATGGTCACAAATTCATCAGAAACGTTTTTATGTGTAAAAATTGTTATTTGGAACTTTGAGATATTTTGACCTCAATTTTTTCTGGATATACTACCATAGTATATACGTATTTAATAGGTCTCAGTTACGTTTTTAGACAAGTTTTTGAGACACTTTTGTATTACTTGACAGGAACGGTTATAGACCACAATTGGCAGAAATTACACGATCACAACGCGAACCCACTGGTATTTCACAAAGCTGATACGAAAACGAAACTAAGCAATGAATCCAAGTCACCTAGCGATGAGACAACGGAAAAATTACACAAAGGACACATAAAAGTAAATATAGAATAACCATAACACTACCGTCTCTTTTTCTGCTATTAAAACAGTATAACCTCATTAGATACTTTACTGGTAATTAGTTTATGTGGTAATTAATCTTCCATTTTATAGTTGTACGTGTCTATGAAGAAAATTAATATATACAAAGTCAATTTCTTTGCAGGTTCTATCAATGGGGCTATAGTTGGGTTGTACCCCTAGTAATCCAAACTGTGGGAGTGCCAGGGCAGAGAGCAAATGAAGACCTTTTTCTAGATTTTATTAGCGCCAGGCGGCATACCACATAATAAGTGCTATTGGAATAGCCATACTTTAATAATTCTTCTATTAAATGTTCCTGCCAATAACATACTGCCGGATCAAATAAAGAATCCTCTGGCATCATGTCCTCGTGCTTTTGATTGTGTTTGATTGAACAAATAAAAATATTGTCTACGTCAACTTTAATACGATAAAACCGAAAGACCAACAGAAAAATTACTGCTACTCAAATTTTTAATTAGTTCTGAAAAGTTCTTGTATATGAAAATGTAAAACATATTACTAAATCTTCCGTTGTTGTGAATAAAAATCTTATTAATACAATTGAACGATGGACGTTAAATTTAGTGTATGAGAGGCTACAGACAGAGAATTTAATTATTTATGTATGTACCACCATACGGAGCCTTATTAATTATCGTTTTTATCAAGCAGTTTCGTAAATAGCACTATCTCAGGCACGCTGATTATATTAGACTAATTGGATTCGGGCCTTTAGATTGCAACCTGAGTGTGCTACTCAGGTTGAATTACCTGCCTGTATAACCCTAGTTTCCATTCTCACAGTGGGGTCTATAATATAACCTTGTTTTGATTCTTCCTTATTATAACTTCCACAATTCGAACAATGTTCAGTACCATCATCGTCATCATATGAGGTTAAAAACATTCAGAAAGACTACCTGCAAGGTATCCAAAAAAAGACTTGGAAAGTTAAATTCCAATTACGTGAAAAACGTTTTAAGGGTTGGCTAAAAGAAAAACAGCCATAATGCATACGTTTGTTTATTACTTCCTCTACTATTATAAAGCGCGCATTTAATAGCGCACCAATGCAAACGAATGCATTGGTCTTTTCGGTAGAGCATATTGGTAATGGGTTTAATACATAAGGGGGAAGCACGACATAAGTAAAGTTGCGGCAGAATGCCTCCCCACTGGCAGCAAGTTATAGAGCTCGTGTTCCGTGGCATTCAAAACCTTTGTTTTATACTTAGCGTATTGTGTCGCATTAGTTAAAACAACGGCAGTAAACATCAATATTATTATAAACTTATTACAAGTATTTAAGGTTCCACGAAGAATCAACGAAGCAAGTTCCAAGAAAAACAAGGGTTCTCGAACTTTGTTCCAACAACAAGCACTCGAAGTTGGGTAAATGCAAGTGCAATGAGTCTAATACATGTATATCCAAGGAGCGATGGAAAAAGTGCTTTAAAAATTCCACCCCAATCAACGTTTCTTATTTTTTTTTAAAGTCATGATGTAACTTCAAGTCCATGCCCCACAAAGATTCAACGTAGTAAAACCCAAAGAAAAAATGAAATTTCTCGAACTTTAAGTTCAACTTCCTAGGAAAAGCACTCAAAGCCAGTTAAATGCAAGTAGGATGAGGCTGATTTTTTGAAAATGTAACAGATTAATAATCCGTGGCCGTGCAAACGCACAGACCACGGAGACACGGACCACGGAGGAATGGAGCACGGAGACACGGGCCACGGAGGCACCTGCTATGGAGCCACTGACCACGGAAGCTCGGAGGAGGCAAGGAGGCACGGACTACGTACCCACAATTTCAATTTTTGCAATGCTATAAATATTCCACTTCAGTTCAAGCCGACAGGTTCTCCTCATATGAGACTCTCGCAGATCATGGGCCAACGTTTCCTCCAGTTTCCCCATTCCTTCAAAAGATTTTGAATCTCTGGGTTTTAATTTAGACTTTATTTACGAAGAAGAGAATGGAATTCGACCTCTATTTTTCTATTACCACGCTTGGGCGGATGGGTTCATTTCCTATGGACGCATTTTGAATGGTCACCAAGACAATTTGAGGTCTACTCAATTTACAGGTCATTCCCGTGAAAATAATTGCCAGAGTAAACTCCTTGTCAGTTAAACTCCTCTCCCATTTTATCTTCAACTTATTTATCTCCTACGCCATAACCATATCTGAGTTCAATGTCATTCATTCATTGCAGGAGTTAAAGAATACGAGGAGGAAATACAACATGAGGGGGGTAAATATTCATGGGTTAAAACCCGAAAAGGACGGGTTCGGCTTGAAAAACTCTGGTCCAGTGAGAAACTGCCACGGGATGGAAATTCCTCCAATAGGAATGTCAACCACGAGGAAAATAGTGTGTGGAATTGCCCAGTCGAGACTGGACAATTTTTGTTTCATTTCCAGGAAATGTTTCTTAACAATGATTCAAAGAGGAGGCAAGCACAATCTCAAGCATTAGAGAATTAAGTTCAAACGCATATTTGGCTCACAGTTTTGTTTATTTGGCTTCTAAAAATATCCTTCAAAATAAATAAAATGCACATGTGATTCAATTTTCAGAGGGGGTATTATATTCTTCCTTGACTGATTATGTTTGTGTATTTCTAGGCATGGTGATAAATCCCATGGCTCGATTTTACAGCGGAGTCAATTACACAGGTTAATTAGTATACGCAGAATTTTTTGTTTCGTCAGAATAACAATAAAATTATTACAATTGTTGGGAAACATCAGGTAAGAAAATAAAGAGAAAACCCAATTCTGTTCAAATCTCTCACATAAAACACGTTGCTGGTGGTAAAAAAATATACAATTAGCTCCTGGCTAACACAAGTGGAAATTTCAGTGTTTTTGGAAATTAAAACTGATTTTGTACTGAATTTCAGGAAATCACGAGGAATGTGCCTAAAAACGGAATTTGTTATAACCTGGAGAAGCTTCAAAAACGAGTCGGATCCATTGCAACTTTTGGTACTTGCATCCGGATTTTTTGGCATCGCCTTTGTAATGGCCCTCCCTTGTCATTTACACCAATTCAACTAAAAACAATTTCCTTTTACAAAATCTACTGCAATTCAACCTCTCGCGTAATCAGTCAGTTGGGCTTTGCCTTTTCGGATTCCCCGTATGCTTTAAAAACGACGAGGGGAAATACTTTTGTTACGCAGTCCCTCCCATTTTAAATGGTCCTACAAATCAGTCTTACAATGTTTTTGAGGCAAGTCAAGATGCGATGGAGGATTGGATGGATCTTATTCGGGAATTCGATGCGGAGAAAAATCTCTTTTTTCCGTTAGTTTTGGATGGCAATTCAACGTGGCCAACTTGGATATTTTACTGGCGTTACTCTCAGAACCAAAGGATTTATGTACTATGGCCAAGTTTACAACGGATTGAGGGGTAATTTCTCAAATTATCCAAGAATACATTGGAAATCGTACGGTATTTACGTGAGTAAACGATTTTTTTCTCAGCTAGAAAATTAAGTTGGAAATTAAACTGGAAAATAATGTTTTCTTCGCTTTCAAATTTAGGATGACTACCGCATCTTCTCGTTTACTCGGCCTCAACATTAAAAATAGTGGCTTTATTTGATTAAATTATAAATGTTCCACTCACATGGACGCAAAACAATAAAATTTGAACATGATTTAAAATATGCATGGAATTTGGACAAAAATTGTCCAGTCTCGACAAAGTTCCGAAAAACAAGTTGGGCTTATTAAACATTTGGAGTGGAAAGAAGCAGGAGCAGAAATCATTATTGTTTAATTCAGTCAACCCTCAAGGATCTTTCACTCTTCGTAACGCCTGTAATAGCAGTCAACAATAACTTTCAAAACTCAGCGCTTGCAGATTTTTATTGTCTCCCTCAGTAGTATAGTATAATATGCATTCCAAATATTTAATTATTTTTCCTCAATTTATAAAAAAGTTAGAAATGTTGGGAAAGTCAAAATAAATTACAAATCTAAAACCACGTAAAGTTTTTAGCTTAGCTAATAAAGTAGAATCGTATTCCTTCTTGAAGCTTCTTAAATCTGCCTTGGGGATTGAATCTTATGTTTATATTTGGTTTACTCGGAATTTTTGGACTCTTAAAAGATCACTCTTCCTTGAAATCTTTAGCGACTTTTTGGATCAAAAAGTTTAGGCTGAATAAAAATTGGTTTAAAGTTGGAATATTTCCCCGTCAATAAACATGAATTGAGAAATCCTTTTGATGTTCACAAAGAGTGGACCCTGGATTTGAATAATTCTATATAGTTTCAAATTTAACAGAAGCTCATGTTAATCTATGTTTGTTTGTTTCCATGTAATGCTCTTTGGATGTGACCCAAACTTCAATAAAAATAACATTTTAAATTTAGCTCGAAATTTAACTCTTTGTATAGCTGTGGCAGTATAACGCCAGTCCTAAATTTTATACAACCAAGGCGGATTATTTCTCCAGATTTTCACCAAGTGCTGATATTTTATTCGCAGTAGGGTGACCAGAAAGCGGGTGTAGATAACGTTTTCATAACAACGGCTTAGCAATTTAATAACTAGCTTGATAATTAGCTGAGGCTTCAATTATTGAAGCCTCAGCATTTCAAAAGCTTCTCAGTTACGTAAAGAGAAATTGTATTTTGAACTCAAATATAGTGAACATTAGTAGAATCTAGAGTCCCGAAATTTACCATTTGGTACAAAGCATTAACATTTTTATTTTGGGATCAAAATCAGGTTTTAACTTGGAGTATGATTTACTTGAAATTGGATGCACAAGTTTGACGCCAATTAAGAAGTTTAATTCCTGTACGCTGTTGAGGTAAATTACTAGATTAAGAACTACCTCCGTTACAGTATGATAATACATGTTCGTGGGAAATAAATCTGTGAAATGATTGGCAACAAAATTCTGCGATATAAGCAGGACTACGGGAATTTTGAAAATTATTTTTCAATTTATTATTCAAAAATCTTATGCAATAAGTTTTGAAAATTTTGTGGGGTTCAGCAATTGATGTCTATAAAAACGAGTTTTTTGAAAATGCATTTCAATCATGGGCCTAAATATAATTTTTTTTGAAAAGAGTTAGTTTATGAGTTCTAAAGCCAACGCCACTATTCTGTGTGCCGTGAAGAAGTGGCGTCAGACTCTGGAAAATGTTCTTAGAATTGCTATTTCAAACTGAATCATAAAATATTTTGGGCTATAAGAAATAAGATTGCAGAGAGAAACGTAACTTTCTAGCCCAATTCTGTTTTCACTTGGTGCTTTGTTGCAAATGAGTGAAGAATTTCTAAAATTGGATGGAAAAGAAAACCTGGGGTAGAAATTAAAGAAAAATCTAACCAAATATTTTGTGTCACAATTTCAGTTTAATTATTTGAAATTATTTAAGCGGAAAGATTTGGACGCTTGCGATTAATACAGACACTAATTCTCGGCAAAACCAGCCAAATATATAAGCTACTTTCGCAAGCAGGATGGAAACTGAAACATCTTTTCGCAGAACTTAGCTACATGACTTAAGATGGTATAAATTCTCATCAAATTTCCGTGGGCTGATTTCCGTGCGACATGGTCCCAAGTTATGTAACTTTTTTTAGCAAACTAGAAATTGTTGCCTTCAAAAAATTTGAACGCCGTTTCTGTAACAAATTTGAAATCCAACCTTGAATTTTGTGGATTTAATTGACATCCACATTTTCTTTCATTGTGATGGAAATTTTCAACCAAAAAACGCTACTTTTATTGCTATCGTAAGTTTGAGCAAAATGAAAATTTTCCGGACGTATTTTTTAACATTCAATTTTTTTAATCTACTAAAATTTGTACCAAATTGTTTCATTTGGCATCACACCTCAGCAAATCTATAAATCGTATCATGAAACAACAATCCTACGAACACAAACCAAAATTACCCATGAAAGTCTCGAATTAAATTTTTAATAATGGTAGAATAAGTCCTTGGAAATAATTTAAATTTTGAATTTTAATCATTATTTTTAAACAAGTTTCTTTTAAATGCACTACATTTTCCTCCTAATCTCAAAAATATTTCCGATTCCAGCACATTTAAAATTTGAAGTTTAGGGTGCGGTAAAACAACATTTCCCATGCTTATTGGCTCGACATGTTTCAAAGTTTCTTTTTAAAAATGAAGTGAACCTTTTAAAGGGATGAATAAATTTATCTCTGTCATAATCATTAGGAATTTTGACACTTGTAGTGTCACTTAATTGGGGGTGTTAGTGTCACGTATACGCAATGATAAAAAAGACTATTGCTATTAATAGAGACTATTATGCACGCTATATTTAATAAAGTTTGACGCCGATTCTAACAAAGATAACATAAACTTGGAACATCCTGCACTAGCTGGAGAAATTTGAGATACATGTTTGTGTTAACAATATTAATTACGTAATGAAATGTAAATATTTATACGTAATTGAAACAATGTATGAAAATCAGATAATTTAAAATATTTGTCTCAATTTGCAAATAAATTTATCACGTTTCTTTACACAAGTAAATATTTTGTTTAAAATTCGATGGCAAGGAAGTTACTATTTGACGGTTATTTACGACCCCTAGGTGAGACCACCAGAGAGTGCGGAGAAGAAAACCCAAATTAATTATTATTCTGTTCTATTGAGATAAAGAAAAATTCATAATGAGCTGAACTTACCCTATAGCTTTTTTACGCTGAAAATGTCCCTCATCTCAAGTCAACAAGAATTTGTGTTCATTTTAACCACAGTTCACGCCAATATTTCCTTTCATAAAATCGATTGTACTTTTCTCATTTCATGGTTTCACCACTGGATGGTTTTATGTTAAATTTGTATTCACGTGTTTAAATGACATCATGACAAATTGACAAATAAACTTTTGAACTTTGAACGAGAATGTACGCACAAAGTAAAAGTGGGTCCCTCATAGGTGACTTCTCTGAAAGCATGAGTAAAACTCATTTTAAATTAGTTGAATAAATTAACTCTCTGGGGTGGATTAAAATCTGGAAAGATTAAATTCATGTACCATACTTCAACCGCAAAATCTGTAAATTGTACATTTTCCCATGCAAGTAAAATCCTGGGTCCAGCCAAAAATTTCCCGTGGAGAGAAGACAGTGGCTGCCATATTATATCTATATCCACCTTTCTGTGAGATTTACTTACTTACGTATGGAGTTCTCAGTCACCAAGTTGTATTATAGTAGCCTGTATATTTTGTATCTTAAAGATAAAAAGTGACGACGACCGGGACTGAGTTATGCCCACTAAAGTGGTCAATGTTAAGCTGTCATTCATGTTTTGAATAATTACCACAAGCGTTACTGCATGTATACTTAAAAAATGCACTTCTCAATGAATTACTACACTTCCCCTCTCCTAATTTAAAATACAAATTTTCGTGTGCCAAACCTGTTTTCAACAATTTACACCGTCACCGCATAAACTCATGTAATTAAAAAACACAACACATACAACAGAACAAAAAACCCACAACCCAACAGTTTTAAATATAATTGTAATATTTGTGTATGAGCAAGCTCGAAAACAATAAATGTACATGCATACATAGAAATTTCTACATATGGCTTATTGTAAGTTAACACTACGCTTTTCATCAGATAAACTGGAACGAAAGTCATAATTAGAAGGCAGCATCATGGGCAAAACTCTATGCAACTTGGTTGTTGTATAGAGCCTTGGACCCGTTAAATTACATACATATTTTTGAGTAATTTTGCAAAAACTCCAAATAGAAATTCATTCGCGTAAGTAGAAATGCTTTCCATGGGTAAAACAATTAGTAGTGTTGAACCAGCTTTTCATGGGTTAATCATGCTTCCAATGCATAATTTATGCTTTCCACGGGTAAATTTGCCACCCATGGCCAAGATGTTCTCTCCATGGGGACGTGGAAGAAATGTGGAAACATTTAGCCATTCCATTGTCTCCACATCCACGGAAAATTCCATGGGTTTTAACAACATCCTATAAGCAGGACTGTTCTTTTGGCAGTTAAGCTTTTCCATTTATTCACAAACAGTTGTATTGAGATGTCAGCCCCTGAACTATGGGTTTTATTTTTTATGGGTTCCCTTAACACAAACACCCTTGTGAAATGTCACCCAGCTTCTCATATCCCACAGCTCGTATTAAAAAATGAGGTCTATTGCATTTTTAGCCAGAATTTTGTATATTGGTGTACATGGAATTTTGATGACACTCAGCAAATTTTTTCTTGTCATATCCACAGGTCAATTTAACATGTATCCTATTTTTTCAATTGTTTTGGCTAATTTCAGTCTTGCTATTTTCTGATTTGATTAATTTTACAACTTGAAAAGAAATCAAACTCCGGAATTCTGTACAGAGAATCTGGAATACATGTAACTAAGGAATCTAGTTATTATTACACCGTAAATTTCGCAAATAATATAAATTTATTGATTAATATTTATATCTAATCCGCACATTAAATTGGAGAGGTCGTAAAAACCAATAAAAACGACGAGCGCAATATTCACTAATCCAAATGTCTGCAATACATTTTGGAAACTTCAGCAATTATCCTTTTTTACTGAACATAAAATATAAGCAAAAAACATTTTAATGTTGGGAGAAAAGACAAAATTGCCAGTTTGGTTGTAAATTTATAGCACTTAAAAGCAATACATTGCAATAAATAGTGACAACTTCTGGAACTATAATCGAAAATTGGAAAACTTCTAGAAATTTACGAGTTTAATTTAGTTTGATGGTGTTAACTACGTATATAAAAAGAACGAGGCTTACGGGTCTCGTTCAGTCGTCGGATCGCCACGTTCTTGTGTATTTATACTTTTCACGAATCTTCATCGACTAAACAGTAAGCTCGTTGAATTTATAGTTCTTTTAAGAAAGTTCCTTGGAATAAATGGCACAAAATTGCCAGTTTCGTTGTAAATTTATAGTACTTAAAAGCAATACATTGCAGTAAATAGTGACAGCTTTTGGAACTATAATCAAAAATTGGGAAACTTCAAGAAATTTACGAGTTTAATTTAGTTTGATGGTGTTAACTACGTATATAAAAAGAACGAGGCTTACGGGTCTCGTTCAGTCGTCGGATCGCCACGTTCTTGTGTATTTATACTTTTCACGAATCTTCATCGACTAAACAGTAAGCTCGTTGAATTTATAGTTCTTTTAAGAAAGTTCCTTGGAATAAATGGCACAAAATTGCCAGTTTCGTTGTAAATTTATAGTACTTAAAAGCAATACATTGCAGTAAATAGTGACAGCTTTTGGAACTATAATCAAAAATTTGGAAACTTCTAGAAATTTACGAGTTTAATTTAGCTTTGTGATGTTAACTTAGTATATAAAAAGAACAAGGCTTACGGGTCTCGTTCAGTCGTCGAACCGCCACGTTCTTGTGTGTTTCTACTTTTCACATAATTTCATAGACTAAAGAGTAAACTCAGCAGATAAAATAATTTACGAAAATCGGCACAAAATATCATATTTCCTTTGAAGAAGGATTCCATGGCTTCGAGAAGAACACAATCGTCAGGTACATTTTTCATTCAGTTGGGGTAAGAATTTTAATTTATTATTTGTAAACGTTACATAATGCTAAGTTTTATTCTAATTATTTTTACGAAAACGTTTTTCAATAATATTGTAAATTAGAGTAATAGAAGAGCTAACGATGCAAGCTGCACACAAATACATAAAGTAAACATTAGCAGTATGAAAACGGGTGATTTCAAATTGTAAAAATATGTTAAAAGTGTGAGAGTTCAATCATTAAATAGCTAGGCATGGGGGAGTAAGTGTTGGCTGGAGTTTGGAAGAGAGGATCCGCCGGATCAAACTATAGCTTTAAAGTTATTCCGGGGTGAAATACTTTTTTATTTGGTTAAATAATTTTTTTTAAATTCATTCCAAGTCGAAGTTTTTGTCTTTGGTCAAACAAATTTTTAAAATTAAGTTCCAGTCCCAAATAATATCTTTCTTCCTCAGAATTATTTTTAATGTAATGTAATGTATCACAATAAGGTATTTAGTGTGTAATAGGTAGAGAGTCGAACACAAATACATATGGAATAAATAGCAAAACACTAGGGAGGATAAAGCTGCTTATTATAGTTAATTCTAGTACCTAGTATATAATTGCATAGCTTAGATTTAAATACAGTAAATGAATCATTGTCGTCAATAGCTGTACATACATTCATATTATTTCACCAACGAGTAGCTCTATATTCAATATTCAAATCAACGAGTAAAAGTCGAGGATTTATGAGAATAGGCAATTGCTAAAATGTTAATTTATAAAGTAACTACATGCCCAAATAATTTGTTTGAGTCAAAATATTTTTAAACAATTACATCCAGCATACATAATTTTTTTCGAGGGTCAAACTAATTTTTAACAAGTAATTGCAGGCCATAACGTTTTTTGTCAATAAAATTTGTAAATATTAATTAAGATGTTATCATGTGGAAATTAATTATTTTAGTAGTAATTAGTTGTAAGGTTAGGATCTCTGCTGGAGTGGAGATTTTGGAAGGAGAAAGAGAGATCCTAACCTTACAACTCTCGAGACTAGAATGCTCTCTCTCACTCTCTCGCACACTTTCCACGCCGCTCCTCCTCAACGGCCACCTTTTCACCCACCATCATCCGCTCCCTCCTCACAATACTACACAACTCCAACCAAATCCACTACAATACTTCACTTAAATAACTTTTATATGAAGCTATTTTGAGTTCACTATTCGAATAGTTTTCCAGAACGTCATATTTTCAGTACTACAATTGGTCGTAGTTCCTATGTTGTTGTTCCATTACCACAGATGATGCAGTCCAAAGAATTGCATCATTGATCATTTTTTGCTTTTGATGGATTGAATTTACTCCATCCCCGTATTACCCGGATTTTTATTAAAAAAATGCAACCTTATTTTTGGACAAAATAACGATGACCGACGGAATGGGCCATGTGATTTATTGGGAAGGCAATACTGACCGTTGTGCATTGGGTTGAGTAAATATTCAATATATGTCTTACTGAACAGTATATAACCCCGAACAATAAATTAATACTAGCGTGAGCAAGCGTTTTAAAACGTTTACCAATGGAAAAAGTCACTACAGTTGCCCGGGGGTTTTATGTTGGCTTGAGGAGAGTTAAGTAGTAAGAGGTTTATTCCTTCCTGAAATTTCTTTGTGTTTACGCTTGCTTTGTAAGTAAGCAGTAACATTTTAATTTTAAAACTGTGCTGATTTGGAGCTGCTCATAACCACCCATTCATGCAAAGATGAAGTTCTTAGGATTAAATGCAAACAAAAAATGCACGAGTTTGCTACACATTCTTTATATATATATACTCACGAACAAAAATTCATTCTATTTACTGTATGTGGGGATGAGTGAAACGTGTTTTTATAAGTTTAGAAATTTTCACCAAGCACAATTAGGAGTAGTAGAACACTACTCGAGATTTCGTTTTAGCACATGCCTAGTATATGGCTTAGAAACAGAAACAAAGCATAGTTAAAATAAAAAGAATTCCGTGATTTCCCAAACCCAGTGCTAATTTGCACAAATACTGTAAATAGATGTCGTGAACAGAAATAGTGTTAAAATTACAAGGAAAATAATAAGGGGCATTTTAAAAAACCTGTAATATTATAAGGTAAGTTGATAAACACCGAATCAGAAACTTTACTAAACAAAGGCCTCAACTTATGGACTGATGATTTTCCAAATTGTAGGCTTTTGCGTTTTGTCTTCCGTTAGTTGTGGATTAACTTATGTCGCTTTATGTATCAAAGAGCAAAACTGAAAGATGATAATATTTTCAGGTTTGTGTACATGACCATCATAATGTCAAACAAACTCGCCAGGACAATGCGAACCGACGGATCAACGCTGCCAGAAGCCCCAATGAAAAACGGGTGTCGATTACTTTTTAGTGAGATTGATCTTTTTAACTTCGAAGGCAAACAATTCATTGAGTTAACTCATAAATGTCAGAATACGCCGTTTCAGAACACAAATAAGGTCGACGTAGGGAACTACAAAATAATTTTTGTCAATTACAAAGGATTTATAGTGTGCGTTTGTCCGCTTCAAGGAAAGGAAAGAATCAGTGATAACTGGTATTATACCATTGGCACTGAAACCGTTCAAAACCTGAACATGAATATTACAGCTTGCAAATTAGTTGCTTCAAATAAATTTCCAAACGGAGCAGACAAGCCCATGGCATTGTTCTTACTACGCAACGAACGGAAATCTGCACTTAAAAAACTGGATGTGCTTAACGTTGGAGGCGAACTTCGTGAAACTAAAGTAGATGAGGACTTAGAGGAAATCATAATTAAAAATACTCAAGACTATTATTTAGTTGGTTCTCGAACGCCTTTCATTTTCTGCTAGTATTTTCGAAAATACTATGAGGGCTACCATCCATCCATAACACCGAACGCTTTATTAAGAGATCTCAAGTCAAGAGGAACGGCATGCCAAAATTCATTATCGCGATGCGAAACGGATAACGACGACGGGTTTGCTCAACCAATGCAACCAAATCTTATGAAATACACTACTCCCTCGCCTGGGTTAAAAAATCTCTGTGAAACAGCAATTACACTTCCACCATTCATTAATAAGCGAGCACGGGTCGTTAGTGAAAATTGTTATTCGTATTTTGATGACTCAATTGCGAGACTTAATTTTTTTCGAAATCCCAATCGTTACCAACAGGACATTGACTTGGCAATGATGAACAACATTCAGGAAGACAATGAAGAAAATTTGCCGTTACCAGAAGTAGATTTTAAAAACCACCTTCACCAAAATTCTCCTCATATCTGGGAAAACTGCAAGCGATTTCCTATTGATCAGTTTAAGGCTTTTCAAAATCTTAAATTTAGCCCTGTTTCCATCGATGCTGTTCTTAACCAAAAACCTGCAGTTGGTTAGAATTTATGTTTTCATCAAAAAAGATGCGATGCCGGCACTGCACAGCGTTAGTAAAGCAGGGAGTCATTCCTGATCGACCCGGAAGTCGTTTATTTGCCGGTATGGTAAAACACGGGGCGGGATGGACGGTTGTAAAATCTGAAGCTCTCGCTTCCAGGGCAAGGACGTACAACAAAAAGCTAATTGATGATCACGCCAATAGCGTCATTCATAAAATGACAGAGGATTATTTGAGAATATTTGATTCCGGAAAAACCGGCCAGGAGTTAAAAACAGAATTTGAGCGCGTAGATGGTCCATTTAGAAAGTTTACACTTGCAACTGAAAATATTATTAAAGCTACTATTTACAGTGCAAAGATAAATTTAACTTTCAGAACATTTGTAATCATGCTAGAAATGTTAAGAAATTTTGGAGTCGAAATTGGGTTTCTCTACAATACAGAAAATTCCATGAGGCTGCTTACGAGTTCGATCAGCCAATCACTGCATAATGACTAAGTCAGACAATTGCGAGAAAACCCTCGGCCATAATACTAGACGGGTCAAAAGACTGCGCTGGTTATTCCACAATAGCAGTATTGTTCCAATCATACGATAAAAATAACAATATAGGAGTACATCTCTACCGCGTGATGGAAGTCACTAAAAGTGAAAAAGGAAATGATGTTTTTGATCTTTTCATGTCATATCTACAAGAGGATGATTTAGTTGACGTAATATTAGAACAAACTGTAGCATTAGCTACGGATGGTGGTTCTAACATGAACAATACATTCAGGGAACTGCTTAATAATGTTACAAATCATGAACTTATACCTGTTTGGTGCTCATGCCACCGACTAGAAATAGTCGCATCGCGGGCTAATGGAAAATTTGATATTTTGATTTTTGTTGACAGATTTATTAACAAGCTCTTCACTTTTCTAACAGAAAATCGGGAAAAAGAAATAAAGTTTTAAGACAAGTAATTAAGGAATTTGGATTCAGAAAGTTTGAACTGAAGAGAATTAAGGAGATCCGATGGGTAGGACATCGTTACCGTGCCGTGATCCCAATAATAAAAAGGTATGAAGTACTAGTTGAGACTACTAGTAGAATTTCGTATGATGGATCCTACAAATTAACTGTTCGTGACCAAGCCCGCTATTTGGTCCGCCAACTTAAAGACCCAAAATTACTTGCAATTATATGTTTCACAGCTGATGTTGTGAATGAGCTGGCGAAATTTTCCGGTTTGCTCCAATCGAAAGGAAACACTTTCATCGGAACATTTTCATTACTACAAAAAATGAAAGATTTTCTCAATGGATTGTTGGTATTGCATGGCGAAAACGTAAAGTATTTTCTGGACAATTGCGTCATTCTATTCGACGAAAGTGAAGAGGTTGAAGAAGTAACTTTCGAAGACGTTGAAACTAAAAAGATTCAATTTAAGAACTATACCCTACACATTACAGACTATGATGTTAAGTATTTGACCGAGCAATATATTAATACATTAATAACTGAGATTGACAATTACTTTCCTCCGTCGGTGACAGATTTATTTGACATATTTTTACCGATAAACATTCCGATAAACCACGGTGCAATAACAGTGTATGGGCAGGAAGAAATGAAAGCATTAAACTATAGACTTAAGTGGAATTATGATGAGGATGAATTACTAGAGGAGTGGCACAATTTAATTGAGACTATTGTCAATCACGAAGATTTTGACGAGAAAATTGACAGCCCACCAGAAATATTTTGGAATTTCTTCATGAAAGCTGACGATATAAATTGGACGGAAAAAATGAAAGCTGTGCTCAACACAGTACTGTCCACTCCACCAACATCAGCTAGTCCTGAGTCAATTTTTAGTATTTATTCATTTATTAAAGATAAAAAGAGGTACAGTTTGCTACCTGGTTCTGTTGAAAGCTTGATACGCATTAGATACAATGGGTACAAAACCGTCAAGGAGTACGATATAATGTCAATTGTACGACATTTTCTGTCGTCACATTCGAGATCGGATGATAATAGTAGGAAAAGGTCCACGGCTTTACATACATGCTCTGAAGACCCGGATGAGCTCATCGAAGAAGATGAAACTTTGGAGAATTTTGACGATATCCTTCAGGATGAGAATGAAGATGGAGAAGGTGATGAAGACTTAAGCGATTTCGATGCCGACATTGAGGAGAGTTTTGACTCCACGGAAGAGGTAGAGGTTGAGGAAAGTCAAAGCTCCTCAGAGAAAATGATGACGACGATTAAACTCGTAATAATTTACCCCACTGAGTTGGGTCTTGTTTTAAAAACATAAGTAGAGCCCTATCCATATACGGGCCTGGCAAAATTAACTGTGCAAAATATTATATGCCACAACTAATTAAACAATTAAACATTAAATTATGTAATGTGTCGATACTGCCAACGGTTGAAAAATGTATGCTGATGCCTTTAATGAAGATAAATTAAAGCGCTCTTCAAGACCGAAAAGCTACTAGTCGGAGTAAGTGTATCCTCAACGGGGAGTCAATAAGGTCAATGTGCAAGTTAAACATAACTTTAAAAAAAAAGTGGGGTTTATACTCCGATTCATACCCGAAGGTCTAACAGAGTTGTCAACCATCTTAAGCCTTTATT
>JAQFXU010002869.1:0-18620 GCA_034693705.1 Spatulosminthurus flaviceps
TTTCATGTAATTACATATAGTTTTAAAACTCACACGTAAAATAGTAAGCTGTGAATGTCTATATACAGTATATATGTATAGGTATAGTCTACGTCTACATCTACAATAAAGTCTATACATGTGCACAGATATAGAGTGTACTACAAACATAGAGGAATATTATTAAAAAACCAGAACTGACGAGACTGTGTGAATTCAGTAGATGGATGAATGGACGCTGTATATGGTAAACAGTATATATAGACATATACTGAACTATATACTGTGCTTCAGAAGTGTACATTTGAGTGCGTATTTAATTGTATATAGTTATATATACAGTAAAAGGCAAGGTGAGGGAAGGAAATGTGCGCCGCCTGGATCCCTTTTTGCGACGGCGGTCATTTCGTTGTTGAAAAATCATAGAGAAAGAGGAATAATATCACGAGTAAAATAGAGAGAAGAGTGAAGAGAATTGGTAGGTTGTGTTTGGTGGTGTTTGCCAGGAAGACTACGAAATTATACGTAAGACAAAAGTTAAAAAGCATCATGAGGTCTCATCTTATTGCCTTGTGTAATCACAGGTGAAAACTTGGGTCATTCTTTGTAGCATTAAAACTTCAGAGTGTTTTAAAAAAATCGGTTGAAAGTAGAACTTTATATGATTAAAGGACGACCGATGGTTCACTGGAAGAAGGATCTCATATATGGTTACAATAGTAGTCGACTCAAGGCAACCACTTTACATAAGTGAAAAAATTAATATTTATACAGTCTCGTCGCTCAAGAAAGAAAAGGTTAAATTTGTCTGATCATTACGGGTTTCCTCTCACTGTTTCACTCACGAAGAATCAATTAATTGACCTGTGTCTGCGGGAATCGTTCCAGGTGGAAATCCTTTGTAGTTCTTTAGTAGATGTTACATGTGCTTCCTCCTCCGGAATGTGTTCATTTCAGTTGTGGGATAATTGATTTTTTTTAGTATTTATTGTTTGGAAACTTACGCTTTGTTGTGTCTGTAAGGTAGGGGTTTTATGTGATTGTTAAAAGTGAGGTGAGGGCACACAAGGAAATCAAGTGAAAGAGCCCAGAATTTCGTGATGTTAGTCGGGGCCGAGAGCATCAATTAATATTGTGTTGGATTATTGCAACAGTTGCAAATAAAAATTTCATCATATAGTTTCAAGTCAAAAGCGATCATTTGAAAACCCTTTTCATACCCGTGCTTGATGAATAGAGCAACTGATCGTGGGGAATGACAGTCAATTGCACAGTAGACATGCCGTCGGCGACAAGTAAGATACAAATTTGAATCTGGATGATTCAGGTATAATGGAAAAGCAAGATGTATTTAATGATGTGATTTTGATGGTATTTTGTTTCTTTTCGACTTGATTGTAGATACGGAGAATGTTTCGGATCATATCAATGGTCATCACGTCCCAGTACCAGCGTATCCTAATCAGGGGGAATCTCCCATGATAAAGGAAGTGTGGGCGTACAACTTGTATGAAGAATTCCGGAATATTCGGCCTCTAGTTTTAAATTATCCTTACCTAGCTATGGTAAGTTGGGCTGAGGTTTTGTAGTGAATCTGTGCAGTTGAAAGGGTAGCATCGGTCTTAATTAGTGACACTTAGAGGGTTTTTGGTGACCAAGTTCGGTGGAGAATCAGAATTTTGTTTCCTGTGTAGATACCCTGAATTTCTTGAGTTGATGCTGTTTCTTGGGTAGGGTTTGAAGAAGGCTTTTATAATGTTTGTAGTTTCAAGTACGATTGTATTATTTTGTATATTACTTGTAACCAAATTTGGATTTGGTACTCGATTCTCGAACGATTCATAAGTTTTTCTTAAGTGTAAGCAGTATGACAGGACATAACAGATTTGTGGATAGAATTAAGAAGATCGTTGATAAAGTTGTAATATAGTGTAAATTCATAGCCGTAATTGTTGCTTTCAGTTCTGAATAAGTGGTTATGATATATTGTAGGACACCGAATTCCCTGGTGTAGTATCACGTCCCATTGGAGAGTTCCGGAATAGTTCGGACTACCAGTATCAAGTTATCCGGTGTAACGTAGATACCCTGAAGCTTATTCAATTGGGGATTACTTTCATGAATGAAAATGGGGAAGTTCCACCTGGTTACTGCACGTGGCAGTTCAATTTTAAGTTTAGCCTTACGTAAGATTTGGTTTCACTTTATAATTTTAAAAATTTTGTAATTTAATCTCTAAGATTAGTATTTATTGTTAATCATTTCTATTGGCGTGATTCTAATTGAGCATTAATTGTGTTTTTTAACGTGGATTGTTCTTCTTGAATAGAGACGATATGTATGCCTCTGACAGCATCGAACTGCTAACAAAGTCGGGTCTTCAATTTAAAAAGCACGAAACCGATGGGATCGACCCAATGGTATTTTCAGAGCTGTTTATTACTTCAGGATTTGTACTTTCTGAAAGAATCAAGTGGCTCTCGTTCCATAGGTATTACTACTTATAATGTCCAGGCTTCAGGCTTAAAATTTTAAGGAAACAATGTTACTGCACGTTACTTCCGCAAGTTTAAATTCTTTAAACATTTGGGTTTCAGTGGTTACGATTTTGGCTACTTGTTAAAACTACTAACAGATAGGAAGTTACCCAAGGATGAGCAGGGATTCTTTGAGTTACTGAAAGTCTACTTTCCCCATATTTATGATGTAAAGGTATGTGACGTCTAATTATACATGATTTATTGAATTACTGATTGAGCTAGTCGCTCTTGGTCAAGCGTGCACAAAATATTGTACACAGAGTACATGTCAGTTAAATGACCATTTAACTGACTAATCCCAGTAAATTGGTATTAACATTTAACGATGTATATTTTTCAATAGTATCTCATGAAAAGCTGTAAGAATTTAAAAGGAGGATTACAAGAAGTAGCCGACCAATTAGAAATAGATCGAGTCGGTCTACAGCATCAAGCTGGTAGCGATTCTCTCTTAACCGGCATGACCTATTTCAAGATGAAGGAGGTAAACCCTTCAGCCACTTTTATTTATTTTCAATTAGTTCGGTTTTGCTGTGTTGACTCTATTAGATACCTTTTGGTGGATTATGTAGATGTTCTTTGAAGATAATATTGACGAAGCAAAATACAGTGGTCATCTCTACGGATTCGGGACATCCTTTGCACAATCAAATGATTTAACGGTGTACTACATGCAACAACAACAGCAACAACAACAACAGCAGCAGCAGCCCCAACAACAGCATGAGCATTCCAACAGTGTAAATACCTACTGAAAAGGTTCAGCTCCGCACTCAGTACTGCAAAGCCCTTTTCTTATTGGTCACCATGCTAAAGAATACCTTTACTGAATAACAAAATCTAAAGTCGTGATTCATATACATTATTGTCATAATATGATTATACTCTTTTAAATGTTCAAAAAGATTTCTACTTTAGTCATTCTAACCAATGCCAATCATTGTGTTGAGTATGAGTTTTCATATAAATAAACTAGTATAATTTCCGTTCCATCTTTCCAAATTGTGTTTTATATTCTTTCCTTTTGTATGATTAATAAATATATAAGCAGATTCCAAACTTCGCACGAAGCATTAATAAATACATACTTACAAGTTACATTTTGGAAACTGGACGGATTCCGAGTAGATCAAAACATAACTTTAACACAACAGCAGTTGCTTCACACAATACTAAACGGTTCATATTTATGGTCTTCTTGCCTGAAAATTAATGAAAAAAACACATTTTGTTCAAGCTAGTATGTGGAAATGTGGTAACAATGGAAGAGTAAAGTCACTGAAGCACTAACCAGTTAGTTTGTCAAGTTCAATGCAGTAGCAACTGTCGTAAAATTCAGTAAAAGAGGTACAAATGTCGTACATCAGTTCACACAGCTGGTGCAATGTCAGGTCTTCCAATATTCGATCAAGCACTTCAGGAAACTTCAGCAATTTCTAAAGTAAAATAATATATTTTAAATCTTTTTGAAGGCTAAAGTTTCAGTTCCCTTCGAATAATCATTCGATATCTTTGTTGGTGGATTAAGTGGATTTTATAAGATAACATGGTTTCAAATACAATCTCAACTTCCTGTAACACTTCCGAAAGAATATAGATACTAGCATTTCTACATTCCTTCCCCATTAATGTTTTACAGTAACACGCGACAAATCCTATACATAAAATGCTTCAATAATATAGGAGAACAGATTTTTCTTTCAATGAGCAGCTGCTTTAAAACTTGAGGTAGTGCATTCGTATTTTATGAACATACGAACGCCTGATAATGGGATCGCCTAAGGCAATCTAAATGGTGTAGTCAAAACTTCGAACTAACGGCAACCTATTGTTTTGCATTCAGAATTGAATATCTTCGAAATTGTTCTGATTTTTTTACTTCTCTCTTAGTTCCTGCATAAGTGAAATGATAACTTATAGCTTCTCCATCAAAATCCAAAAAAGAACAGTTCTTAAAATACCTTGCTCAATTTCAGTTCTTTCTCATGAGATAAATCAAACTCAGAGGACTTTGCATAATCTCGTAACTGCTCCTCAGTAATTTCAGCTTTCCTTGCAATTGATTTGATGCGCGTGTAGGCATACAAAAGATAAACGGCGGTATTCCCTTTGTCGTCCAGCATCTGCAGAAATAAATTTAGTTAGCAACTAGAAATCAATTTTTAAATGGATAATTAAAATTAAACAATGATCGATATTACAACCTTGTCATATGAAAACACATATTCGTGATTTCGGTTGTGGGCCAAATCAGAGTATTTAATGCAACCGTAAGCTAACGATTCTTGTGCAAGCAAAAGTTCCTCTTCTGTCATTTCTTTATCTCTGCCTTTCTCTTCTAATTTTTCCCTCGCTCGTTTGACTCCTGAAAGTAAAAGTTGATAATTCGTCAGCAACCCGTAATTACAAGAAAATGAAATACTAAACAAAATATCCTATAATTTTTTTTAAATTTCACGGTACCTTCATCCAGTAAATCCTTCAGGCGTACAGTATCCCCAGAACGAGTTTTGAATTTTTTCCTGTCCTCTCCAAGAACTACGCCAAAACCCACATGATCAATACGAACCCTTTTTCTGTCTAAGATTCCAGCCTTCTCAGCGCAATCAAATATAACTTGGAAATGTGTTGACTATATGTAAATGATGTTTTCATTTATTAATTAACATACTTGTTTCAATTCAAAACAGACGTAATAGTAATCAGCATACCTGCCCAGCATCAGTTACGTAAATAATCCAATCCAATTTCTCCTCTTCTACACGCTGTTTAATAGCAGCCATATCAGAAGTATCGTAAGTGAAACCACCATCTGACTTAACAATAGTCAATGGAATCAAACCTTTAGCTTGAGGAAACATAACTTTCCTGCCTTCATCGTCTTCAAGAAGATCTACAAAGAAAGAATATCATCAGTTTCACTGAAATCAGTAAATACGGAGAATGTCGCCAAGATCTGAATATAACTTACTTCGAGATTCTAAGAACTTAACGATCTTAGTCATATAATCTTGATAATAGGATTCTCCACGTTCCAAAATAGTCACCCCAAGACGTTTGTATATCTTTTCGAACTCTAATCTGGACGTGTTGCAAATCCATTGCCATGCATCATAATGTTCCTTCTCCTTATTTTGCAACTTTACAACAGATTGATAAGCTCTTTTCTTAAATTCCTCATCACTATCAAACCTCTTCTTGGATTCCTGCAAAGAAGGCAATAAACACTCATTAAGTTCAACACTTAAACCCTCATGTTTTAAAAGTTAGATTTCGAGATACCTTGTATGAATCTTGCAATTCGTGCACTTCCATGCGCTCAGGAAATCCATTGGGATATTTCTCCTTAAGATAAGCTATCAACATGCCAAACTGAGTTCCCCAATCACCGATATGATTTATTCTGAGCACATTGTGACCTTGGTATTCAAGGAGTCTGGCAATTACTTCTCCAATGATCGTAGACCTAGAAAGAATTGAATTCGCTTTTTAATGCACAACAAAAATATCTTTTTACTTACACCATCTAATAAATAAAAAACTAGAAACTCATACCTTAAGTGGCCTACATGCATTTCCTTAGCTACGTTCGGGGAGGAAAAATCCACCATGACACGGCGAGGTTTTAGAGGTCGAGGATTGACTCCATTGATCATATAAGACCGAACCTCTTGTAATACAAATTCTTTCCCCAGGTAAATATTTATAAATCCTGGTCCAGCAACTTCTAACTTTTCAATCAATCCATACGGATCTACCGGAAAGTTAGCCACAATCTTTTCAGCAATGGATCGGGGATTCAGAGAACTATCCTTTAGTGTCTGATAAAATTACAATAGAAACATAATCTCTGTCAATCCAAGACATCTAATCTGAAATATGGCAGTTGACTACTCATGAAATACAAAAGATCTTACTTTGTTGATTGCCATCGCAGCATTGCATTGATAATCACCAAACCTTGGATGAGAAGAAGGTCCAACTTGTACCGAATCTCTAGCTACGCCAGTCTTTGGGAATGATTTCTCTACTGCAATTTGAAACGCTGATCGAAGCATGGTAGCGATATTTTTTATGTAAGGAGGATTTTCTCTAAGACCTTCTTCAGCATTCTGCATAGGAAAAAGTGGAAAAACAAAGACCAAATATAAAAGAATTACAACTAGAGTTTTGCTAGGTTTTATAGTTCAAACATAAAAATAGTATTACCTTCTTCACCATCTTCAACTGCATCAATAACTTCGCTTGTTCTGACTCATATCCTGCATGCAACTTCTGCTTACTCGCCAGCAACTCTGGCAAATACTCCACAATTGGACTCAATCGAAGAACTTCCTTTTCCTGCAAATATTCAACACAATGGATTTTTCAACGATTTCCTAAATAATTACCAACAATTATATAATGCATCACTTTCATCACATCAATAAATTAAATCAATTCTTCTCACGTGCTCTTCAATCCTAGTCAGCTCCACGTAATCGGTTTTCTGCTTGCCACCAGCCATCTTAACCCCGTATTGTGCTAGAAACACAAAATGCAAATACTTGCATAATTTCTTTACATAATATTGTTTTGTGTTGTAATTAAGGGTCTCTCCAGCATTAACTGCTGAAGAGGCTGTTCAGGACACCGGTAGGGTAGATCCATTTCAGATTTCCCTAAAGGAGACTCAAAAAGAGTTACAACATTTACGCATATCTTAAGGATCTCTCAATTATTGTGCAATAATTATTAATCTACCCAATACGTGCACTACACACAACTCAAATAGAATACTCCGTCTAATAAACCCCGCTTACCCTTTCCTAATGTTACCAATCACTATTCACTAAGTCAGCAATTACGCAAACCGCGAGTAGCAAAGCAATAACAGCATCTGCTCAGCTTTCCTTTCATACTAAATGTAATACTATTTATTGTTTAAAATAAACACTAAAAAACTAATTTCAACTCACCTGGATTATACAAAAAGGCACAATATGAGCAATTTGTTGTAAAAAGCAGATGGATCTAAATTAACTAAAGGAGTAGCAAAATTGTTAAGCACTTACTACGTATAGATACAGACTACAGACAGATGACGGAAATTTTAGCGACCGGCTGGTGAAGCATTCAATAACTTCCACCAAAACTCGTTGGGTTTTTGGCATTTGGGCATGTGTGTGCTGCCACGAGGGTTTCAGCTCAGCTGTAGACTGCGATTTGATGTAGCAATGACATTGACTGCATATAGTCTTATGTGCTTGTCCAGAGAGTTGTACAAATGATTACACTTATTTGCGTATATATAGCTTTGTAGCATTTTTATTTTTGAGGCCAGTTATTTTTTAAAACTTCCTAAACAGAGGTAAGATGAGTACAACGACGTTGAAATCAAAATTAATAATGCGTGGGTTCATAAAGTTAAAATGCATAAAAGTCCTTTCTCAGCCTTCGAAAATAATATTTTGACGCATCTCTGGCAAACCTGGGCAAACTGAAATAATCTGCTAAGATGTCTCCGCCTCCGCTGTACTTCCAATTCAAGTTTATATTGATTTTCATTTTCATCTTAAAAAACCCTCGGAAAAGCATGTAATTTTTTGAAATTCCCTGAGAAATAACCACAAAAGCAATTCAAATTTTAATCGGAAATCGGAATGCCCCACAACATTTTCAGTTTTGTGCTTAACCTGGTCAAGGTCAATCAAGAAGTCAAAAATCAAGCCCTTACAATCAGTCTTTCGTTGCGAGATTACATACTTTGCATTGAAACATGTATATAGCATGTAGCTAAAACTGCAAGGAAGTCCAACACATACATAATGGGAAAGTCAAACGTTTTGTTTCAATTTTTTCTTCAAAAATCACTATATTTTCTACGCAACAACCCGGCATTTACCATTTTAATTTATTAGAGAAAGTAGCAAAATCCCCATTTATTCAATTTTCATTTCATCAAAATATCACATATATCCAACCAACGTACTTTTCAATCCAGGTAGAGTATGGAAATTACGATTAAAGATAAACATTCTAATTTCTTTACACAAGGTTTGCAAGGGAAAACCTTTTGTTGACTGTGTTGACTGTTACCGACTTGTGTAGACTGAACAGGTGTCCGTGTTAAATTGTTTCCCGGTTTCCCTTTGATTAACCGGTTTCCCCTTACAAACATGTTAATTGAGAAATCCTGTTGATTTTAAAAATTGTTTTTTAGAGTGTAAAACCTCAGGAAATAAGCTACACGTGGCTTTGAAGGGGACATATACCTCGCATGGTAAATAATATACATAATACAATCTGCTAGCAATGGGAAACATTTTTAGGAGAAAATGTACATTTAATTAATAGGGCTGTGGCAAAGTTGTTCACATAGATGCATTGTATATGTTAGTTTACTTTCAGAATCAGTGTTAAAATTTGAAGATTTGAGTTGTGGTACATACTAGTGTTAATAGCGAAAGCCATAGTTGAAACGTTGAAGTGAATGCGATAGATATGGTTTCATTACAAAATTCGTGAAAAATTGGTTGCATGCATAGTTTTACTCGTTTTATTTTTATTTGCCAATACAAATATGATTTCCTTAATGTGTACGAAGGCAGCGGTTTAAACTTGACCTATTGTCCTAGGACACTATGCTTGACACTACATATTTGTAGAATCCGAAATTTTACACATGAAAATGCTTCTATCTATTGCTTGCTAGTGCATGGAGACAAAAGTAGCAATATTTTTAGATTGTGTCGCATCTCACATCAGCAAAAACTCTAAATGGAGATAAATTGGTTCTCTCTTCGATTTGCACTTCGAATTTGTTACTCATTCGTATCCAGGCCTCAGAAACACAGGAGAAAGTTTTTTTCAACTCTGAACAGGGGCTATATCTAGTCCAAAATTCAAAAAAGAACATTAATGACGTCTGGGGCAACTTAGGCCCAAGTCCGAATCGAGTCTTCTCTCGCCTCAGACCTCCTAATCCGTTGCACTTACTTATTACATCTGCAATAGGCCTTGATTTGGCCTGAGCAGTCTCTTGTGTATTATTATACTAATAGAGGCCCTTATATACAATTATATACTTATTACATACTTTTCTACCCGCGTGCCATTTGTTTTTTATGTGTAACTTTTTAATTGTGGTTTAAGCAAATTAATGGCTTATTGTCTTGAATACATTTTTGTTGATGTCATATAGATTAAAGCGCTTTGGGTCAAATTAAAAAGCACAGCTTGATTGCGAGTATCTGTATATATGTACTACATATACCATGATGGTGTTTGAGTTGTGTATGCAGTTATGACAATAAACCATTATTATTATTATTATTACATGATACTTTATAACATGCCGCTATGAAAGCCATCTAACTCGGAATCAGAATTTTGCAAGTTACTTACACCGGTAGATGTTGGAAAGTATAATTATATCATTCCCATACTCTTAATTTAATTAGCGCTTTCTTCCTCACCCAAAGACCCAACCATGTGTTTAACGCGGAACACGTACCTCATTTGTCAAAATTCAAATGGACTTGGAAGGAGAGGGTGAGGAGCTGAGGAACTTTTCTTCATCTAAGGACAAGCCAAGGACATAAAAAGTATCAGTCAAATATATTAAAAGCGCTGTCCGTGTCGCGCGGCTCGCGTAAATAATAACTTTTATGGGGAGGGGAGGTTCATTCTTCGTGGTCTGCAACCTGATTGGCTCAAATCACATTCACCACGGGCTTCATTTAGGCACATCCGCGGAGTGGGCTGTCTGTATTAAAATTAAATACTAAACTAGTTTTTATGTTTTGAAAAAACTTCTAGCCTCATTGCTTGAACCAATCCGCAATGACTCCCGCGTCACATGGGATGCGGTGGCGGCAGGAACGTAGAGAATCAATTCAGAATAAACTTAACAATTTTTCATTCACATTTCACAGTACTCACATTCATGTACAGATAGACAAGAAACCATGTAGATAGACTATACGATTTTATACACAAGCTGAGCATTGCATGTACAACACAGAGTGCACACTTACACACAGGTATTAAAAGGCTGAGCTAGCTATATCTACATCTTACACTTGCATCTGATGATTGAGGCCGAGGCCAAAAGTTGAATCAAATAAAGAACTGCATGTGTACATCAATATAGGAGCCAATGTTAGTTAACGGTGTGTATTTGTTACAATTTTGAACCTCACACGTAAACTACATACATGTAACCAGATAAACAGATAAAGTGTTTATAAACAATAATTGTTTTAATAAAATTGCGGAAGTTAGGTAATCTTGTTCAATAGTTTTGACAAGTATTTCAGAAGTTTGTCAGCATCAAAATGTTTCGAATATTAAGGTTCAGGACGGTTTAGGTTCTTGGTTTGTGTGTGGAGTGAAAATCAACAACTGTTGATGTATGTAATTTTAATTTTATTACTATTTGTAGACGAAATTATGAAATCGAAAAATAATTAGTAGTGTAACTACAAGATTATTTAACACTTTAATCGCAGTTATTGATTTTAATGGTGACGCTGTGAATTCAATTATTATTATTATTTCCATGTTGGAGACTTGTGACTTAGCGCTGTTGTAAGTCAAATATTGCAGTTTTTATCAAGTATATAAGATTATCGTCGAATTGTAGAGCGTTGTAAGAATTTTTATTGTTCGGAGTTAAATTAGTTGGTTGTGTGCTGGAAACTCTAATTATAATGGATTTGTGAGCTTGATAATGGGAGTTGGAAGAGAACTTAAAAACACGGACAAGTAAAGTAGCTTCAGCTACACAGTGTTGAAATATCTCACGGAGATCTGAAAATTGCATTGTAATTGGTGAATGGAGAGATAAAGGTAGCTTTGTGAATTGTGGCATTATCGTCTGGTTGGTGCTTTTTACAGATACATGAAAGTAGAGCCGTGCGAAAATGTCGCAAATTCATCTGTGTGCAGATCAGTCAGATACGACGTCTTTATGTGCTGTTTTGGGCCTTTTTTTGAAGCCTATTGCAAGAATAAATATAACGGTTCATTTCCCCACGTTGAAACAAGCTCTACCTGTTGGAGGGAAATCAGTATCTAGTTGGGAGGTCATGGAGAAAATCAAGGGACTGGTTTCGCCAGAAAATTTCATCTCTCTTAAAGTAGTAAAAAACACTTTGGAATTCATACGCTTTGAAGGAGATTTAGAAAATCGGAATATTTTGAAGACGATAATAAACAGAATTGATGGTGAGGGATATGATTTTATTTTTTGTCAGTTGAGGATTCAATGAGGATGTGCCCTTGTAGTGTTGTAGTACATAAGCTATCTTTAAATTTATGATAGGTTGATTATAAGTGCTCTTCATCGATAGGTAAAGCCTTAAAACTGACGGGATTCAAAGAGTTGCTGAAGATTCGAGCTGCAGAGACAAAAATACCATTTCCTTCAAAATACGACTGGGATTCGTTTTTCCGGGATGCCAAACATATGAATGAAATGAAAGCAGGAGAAAGGCCAGATACAATACATTTTCAGAACCTGCCCAGTAAATGGTTCTCCGATAAGAAAAATGTGGACAAACCAATACCATCAGAAAAGTTGTTTCGAAGAGTTTGGGAAACGTTCGGTGAAGTGAGGTGTATTGATATACCCGTTTTGGATCCGTACCGGCAACAAATGCAGTCAGGCATTGCTGGCATTAAAACGTTCACTTTCAGTCAAGATCCTGTTTTCGAGGCTTACGTGCAATTCAAAGATTACTTAAGTTTTGTAAAAGCCATGGACTCACTAAGAAACTGCTTTCTCTTGTACCAAGAGGACAATAAGGCGTGGGTAGCTTCTATTAAGGTAAACTATGTCGTTTGAAGTTCGGAGTTTTTTGTAGTACACAAAATAGTATAAAATGAGCAGTGGAGATAATTATTGGCGTGCAGTTAGAGTTGCTTTACATAATGTGCCATGGTTTTGATTGACCCCGTTCAACAATTTGTATAGGTAAACTTCGATAAATCCAAGCACCTAAGTGATGAATCTATAAGGAAGCGCAGGGTGGAGAGAGAACGTTTAATCGAAGAAGAAAAACTGCGGGAAAGAGCTAAATTAAAGCTTAAAGGGTATGTATCTTATGCTCTCACCTTAAAGACTCCTGGTGAAGATCCCTTCAAATGTTGCACAGCAAGTTCAATGCTTATGTCAAAATGGATTTGATATTCTCTTTAGGTCTACGAATGATTCGGCTGCAACCAGCACCAAATCCAATGATCTCACAAAGGAGGAAACTGAAAGAGTCGAGTATAAAATTGCTAAAGAAGAAAGAATGTATATGGTGGCTCGTCGTAAACTTGAATCTGTCCGATTGTTGGATTATATTTTCGACAGGGTGAAAGTAAGTTTAAATCAGTAGTATTTGTTGCCATACATGTGATTTTCTCAAGATTATATCAAGTAAAATGATGATTAATTTAATCATTATGTGACAAATGTGTAGAAGCAGCGGCATTTAGACATGAAAGAAGTTTGTGATGACGACGATAGAACAAGTCAACCAAGTAGTGCATCTAGATCAGATAGACTGAGTCCATCATTTTATAATGTCGAGAGAAGCCCTCGTATTGAGAAATGTAGACCGTCAAGATCAGTGAGCCCCCTCGAATTAAGTTCTCACCGAAGTCGAAGTCCTCCGCATTATTCTCGAACGCGCAGTCCTTATAACAGCCGTAGACAAGATGGTACTCCCACAAGAGATACGAGTCCTTCGTGGATAGACCGGGATCATCGTAATAGTAGATACGATCGAAGTTATGAAAGAGTTCCTCAGGAAGAAAATTCATCTATACGATACATGAATGATTGGGAAGTGAAGCCATATAGAGGGAGTCATTATGAACGGGGTCCGGGTAGATTTCGCGGACGTGGTAATGTGTACCGAAGCCCTAGGGGTCGGCCTTACCACCAACGTTCCTACCATAACTACAGTGAGAGCAATGACTATGATAATAGATTTACTGTGAACCACTCATTACAAGAAGCTTACAATCATGCGTACACTAAGTATTTCAATAGCATATCAAAAACATCAGGAAGTCGCAGCAGTGAACGCGAAAGTGATAGGATAAGGAATGACTCGAGATCTCATTCACGCAGTCCTGATTAACTGGAGAGTGGATTCTACGATTCTTTATTTACTTTCCAAATGAAAATGCAATACACTTTATTCAGTATCATTGTTCCAGGAGCTATCATTTGGCTACTATTACTGCCTGTAAGAGGTTAAAAAATGCCAGTGAACAATTTCTGTCATGGTGTTTATTTAAGTAATACTAATAATGCATTTATTTAAAATGTGTTATAGGAAAGATATTTTTAAGCTTTCACCAAGTTCGTAGAAAAATAAAGACAAGTGGCATTTACAATAATAATGTTTTAGCTACATATAATAGAGTATATTTATTCCCGCTTACATTCTTATTCAGGAGGATATAGTTCCAATCATATTCTGACAATGAAAAAGTCTGCGTAGAATTATTGTATATATATATTTTCATTTATTAATATACTTATATATTTACCAATTTAAAGAATTACAAAGGGGAAATGGAAGATATTTTCTGAAGCATAATTAGTCATCTTTGGATTTATTCGCTTCCTCTCCAGGTTCTGTCTCTTCATCGTCGGAATAGGTAGCAGGCTCATCACCAGGTTTAATAAGTCGGCCGACAAAATCATACTTATCTGAAAGCAACATATATAAAAATAAAATCATAAAAGAAGATGCTCTCCACTACTGATGAGACAAAAGTGCAAGTCTGCAAACATTGAAGTCAATATTGCTGAGCTCAGAGATCCCAGGAATAAAATAACTTCAAGGTTAGGTTAACTTTAATGGTGAGAAACATAAAAGAAGACCTGTCAGAAGATTAACTTGTCCAAGTAATGCAATAAAAATAAATATTGCTAATCTGACGTGGTGGTTTTTTTAACCTCTGACTCAAACCAAAAAGTTGAAACAAACTGCACTTTTAAAATATGTTTTCCAATCCTTAAATCATTTAAATCAATAATCACGAGCCACCAATATAACACAAGCAATCTACAAAAGTGAGTACTAACCAGCCAATTGTGCTTCCCATTCACGGATCGATTCCATTTGGACACTATTCAGATCCGACAAATCGTCATACTCTTCTTTTACCAGATCAGTTTGAAACATAGCTAGAGCTCGTGATGCATCGTGGCCAGCAAATGAATAGTAAGGTCCACCTGCAAATATTGTTTAAAAAATCAGGAACTACATACTACAATGACTATATAACCATGATTTAACTCAAGAATAAACGCATACCTGGTCCATAAAATCGCTTCCCTTTAGTTACATCAAAAATTTTAGAATTGACTGCCACAAGAATCCGACCATCCGGTTGAGATCCATCATACTTCCTCAGTTCACTCAGTATCATATCCCTTTTCTTCATTTTTGGCATGGGAGGAGGTATAGGGACACTGGGTCCGCTATTGCCTTCGGATCGCCCTTTGATAATCTTGTAAAGGAGAAATAGGATGGCAGCAACTAATGCCAAATTAATTGGAGATGACACTATCTCATTGATAATCTCTGAAATGAATCCCGACGACTCCTCCACGCGTAAAGTCTCATCTTTTTCATTATTTTCAACAGACATGGTTACTACTACAGACCTGCAAATTTAAAAAAAAATCAAAAGTTGCTTTCAAATGACAATCAATACAGGTAGCGAAAACAACACTTTTCTTCCCTGTCAAATTAATTTTTGCACTTAAATGATTTGCTCAGTTACAATTTACAAATGAAAACTGGTGATTCCACTGCCACTGGTGCCACTCACAATAACATATAAAATATAATCACGTGATTGATGAAACACTGCATGCATTAATGCCAAGTCAGTATTTTTCCCGTAAAGCAAATATGGGCCATATTTTTTCCCTCTCTCTTTTAGCAACGAAAGTTTTACGATGCTGAATACCCTCAGCAATAAAAAGTATTTTGCCGGCATTTTTACAATCAGTGGGCCTAACGACATGGCATCCTCAATATCTATAACAACTTTTGACAACCTTTAACTAGCTCACCTTCTATCAATTCTCTTCACACGCCAAAAATCACTGCAACAGCCCAACTTAAAAACTTCTACGTTAAAGAGTAATACCACGAACACAACAATAATATGAATTTGGAACAGCTCAAAATGTTATTCATTACAACTAAATTTTGAAAGGATTTCAAGAGTATTCGCCAAGAACTGTAACTGTGGATTGGAATTACTAAGCCCCTTCAAATCACAGAGAAAACACTCAATTATTTCCCGTAGACTGCGTAAGTAAATGCCGCTCACTCTTTCTAACATGGTCTACAATAGTTGACGCAGGTGAACGTGCGTTTCCAAAACATTTTAATTTTGATACCACTTTATATTTGCCATAATCGCCATCTCCGAGTTAAAATTACTTGCAAGTTCAACCCATTTTCCAGTACGTGCATGTAACCATAACAAACCCAATTTGCTAAACAGAATAAAGTCAACCCTCTCCACTGACCTCTGACATGGCCGCTTATCAAATTTCTATATCCATAGTTATAGGAATGTTCAGTTAACAAAACGTCGACGTAAACTCCACCGTAAAAATTGAAGTCGAGGCTGTAACTCAACGCCAAATGACCATGCCCATGCATGGCATGGAGTACATGAGTGCAACCCTATACAATAATAATATAATAACAGCCGATCACCAAAAAAAACCGGTAAACACATACGATGGATACTCTCATGTATACGTCGACCTTTATCGAAGTTATGGAAACAAAAATTACATAAGTTTTTGATGAATGGACTGTACAATATAAACTAAGAACAATTTAAGAAAAACGCAAATCCTTGTCCACCATAGAGACCTTCAAGGGAGCTCTTTACGAGTTAACTAACATGCTGTTTCCTAATGCTAATTTAATTAGAAAATCCTACACAATAAGATTTAGTACGTACGTAAGTATAATGCAATAAAATCGTTGAATAATGCTTAAATACGATTAATACTTGCCTCAAGCGAGGTACGACTAAATATTCACCAAAAATTCAACGAAACTCGATTCTCGTATCATTAGCTAACTACTAAACTTGGAATGAGGTTGTCCAAGGAATAACATAATGAGTACATACATACACTAAACACGTCAGCTATTGTCACTTGTCAGCAACTGATAGCAATTCAGTTTCGATTCTTTAAATCACAGACAATTCACACATGCACAAACAGCCCAATTTATTCCAACGTTCTGATAAAGTTTTTATGGCTATACACTAACAATCACATCACCCGTACAAGCAATTAATACAGTGCATTCTAATTTACATCCTCCAAAATCTAATTAAGTACGACTTGACTTTATTAATTCAACAGGTTTGCACATGAGTAGATTCAGCAATATTACTCACTTCGAAAAGGCACGATATTCTCGATCGCTACCAACACTCACTAAACAACCTATCCAAGGATTATTGGCAAAGGCAGACTCGGTGTAACATTAATTAACTATTACATACGCACGTTTCCCAACAATGATTCGGGTCCCACGCTTAATCAAATCCTGGGAAATTAGAACCCCCGTACATTCTTATTTTTATCAGCTCTGCCTACGTCAAACCCACCGTTCCTTTCACCATCCACTCCATTACATAATATTTAATATCCCAACATGCAGTATCAAGAGACTAGTTTTTAAAAACAGCTGCGAAAACGCATGGAATTTCCACGCTCGTCTTAAAACACCCTGAAAAACAGAAGTTAAAGGTCCAATCTTACATGCACGAATCCCATCCAATTATTTCATCAGTCATAAACTCCAATGACAATCCAAAATACAATAAATTATAAATTACACACACAACACAACAACACTATCCATATCCCATATCTACAAATCTCAAATATTCCGTAATACATGATACATGTATTGACAAGAACCAAATGCGTTAAAATACACATGGGAGATCCCAAGGTTAAAACCAACAACCCAAACCTTTTTCTTTCCGTACTTGAAATCCAAGGAAATGTAGATTAGATCCATACAGCATGAAATTGACTATGCATGTGCACTTTACTCTCTCATTAAAAACCTCATCTTCACCTTACCAGAAAAGATTAGCCTTACAGTCCACACATTCAATAGTTCATCTTGCGCCCCAACCTTTTTAGCTACACAAATAATAATTGTAAGCCGAAATCCCTACAACTACTTTAAATCAAAATTTTGCAATTTTTTTACCTATAGTAATCAAAAGCCTAATTTTCCCAAAAAATATCACTTCTCATTTTTATTATGCCACAATCAACCACCCAGAGCTGGAGAGACTGACGAGTGAAAAACTTTCTGAGGGAACACTAAAACACCAACAAATGAACTCTAACCTTTCGGAATAGATGTAAAGCCTGGAAGAAATTACAGAATTCTCACAATAAGACGACTCACCAACTCACTCACTCACAAAATAGTTTCACAGCACGAGAAAATACGCGGAGATGACTCTACCTAATAATTTGGAATGATTCTGATAAGAAATTTTAACTGACACCCACCGAGCTTTCTAAAAAGTCCTCAGAAATCTCGGTCCGTTTGAAAAAAGTAAAAATATATATATAATCACCCTCTGATGCAACAACTTACATATATATTGTACACTTAGAAGTCTCTCACTGAAAGCGAATGTGCTGTTATAAAGGATATAATATACCTTAAGTAATACCGTGGTAGTAATAGTTGGTTGGTAATAAGTGAGAGAAGAAGAAATCTGTCTGTAGTCTCTGTGTGGAGCAAAGAAATTGTTGCGTGCTTCTCCGTTCCGTTTCTAGCATTTAACTACTACGTATATACACAGAATATAAGGTATACGCCGCATTGAGTTAAAGCATCATGTGAAGTGACTGAGACCTTTAAGACAAGTCTACATTGGCCAATAAATGGACAACATGCTACATACAGTGTATACACCGCGTACGCATCAAACTCAACGACTCTCTCTTTCTCTCCCCACACGTTCCGTCCGTTACGTTGGGCTATAGATCTTCATGCTCGCTGGAGGTATAAATATAAAGAAAGTATCAAC
>JAQFXU010002870.1:0-18620 GCA_034693705.1 Spatulosminthurus flaviceps
ATATGCGGATACACACGGGGAAGAAACCCTTTAAATGTGACACCTGCGACAAATGCTATTCTCGGGAGGAGAGCTTATCAATGCACTTAAGACTACATGCTGGGGAAACACCTTTTGAATGTAAACTTTGCGATGACCAGTTTCCTAGCTCATACAAATTAAAGCGCCACATGATTATTCACATCGGTGCTCCTTACAAATGCCCAATTTGTCCTTCCGCGTTTGGTTTTCGCAGCGAACTGAAGACACATTCATATGTTCATACAGAGGAAAGGCCCTTTGAATGCAGTGAATGTTATATGAAATTCAAATCAAAGGGAGGATTGGTGGAACACCTGAAATGTCACACAATTACAGAAAAACCTTTCAGCTGTGACATTTGTCCCAAAAAATATCGGCAGAAACAAGGCCTTAAAGATCATTTGAGGATCCACAGCGGAGAGCGTTTTAAGTGCACAACATGCGATTTCCAGACTTTCCACAAAAGTCACTTGCGTACACATTTGAAAAACGTTCATGACCCAGAGAGCTCATCAGTCTTTCAATGCACCATGTGCATGAAAACCTACAAGGTGAAGGATGCTCTAGAGCGTCATATCCGAGTCCACACAGGGGAGAAACCCTACAAGTGCAATTTTTGTGGTGAAAGCTTTATCTCATCCCTTGCTCTGGAAACTTGCATTCGGAAACACACGGGAGAAAAACCTTACGAGTATCAAAGGAATCCGCACAAATGCAACATTTGTCCCAAGTTTTTCAAAAGCCAGTCACAGTTGAAGTTACACATGGTTGTGCACACAGGTGAGAAGAACTTCCATTGTACCCAGTGCCCCAAGAAATTCGGAACTAAAGGAATCCTCGCACAACACCTCTCAATTCACAATGGAGGGGATTACAAGTGCACCTTCTGTGAAAAAGAATTCTTTACGCAGTTTAAGCTTGATGAACATGTGCGCTTGCACACGGGAGAAAAGCCTTTCAAATGTAAGTTTTGTCCTTACAAAAATAGATCCCGAATTAGAGAATCTCACACGATGAGTCATGAGAAAGAAGAAAAGTTCAAGTGTCGGTTTTGTACTTTCTCTTCCAAAGTAAAAGGGAAAGCTACTCGGCATGAAGAAATTGTTCATGGCTCTGCTTTCGTCTCCATTGCAACTAATTCCGAAGCTGCATGGAACTATCAGAACTCTGGGGGTTACCAACCAAAACCTTTGACTTGCAATGAGTGCAAGTTTTCTTGCTTCAGCAAAACATATTTGTGCATTCATTATAGCCAATGTCATAGTTTGCCTCGTGTTATTGCTAGCAAACTAAGTACAGATTTGAAATAATAAAATTATTTATCATTTTTATGCAAAATGCAAGCAAAAACAACGGTGAGCCGGATATTTGATTTCCATATTACTTGTGTATTTACATTCATTTTACAGTGCGGTCTTTATCATTCATCGCAATAATAATTATTATACATAAGACCATTGATTTGTTTTAATTTCACTACCTTAAAGTGTTTTAATCAATCTGTACTGACAAACCAATGTTGGAATAACATGAACGTGAATAAATCGTTAGTGCTAAAATACGGGAATGTAAAGCCATGGTTCACGCGTTACTCCCAAGATTCACTCGGAGTAGTTGCGACGGGGCTGAAGCACAAGACGCCACTTAACGTTTATGGAAAATAAAGAACTAATAATAGAAAATCTTGTGGTTATGCCTGTGCAGTGAAGGGATTTTAAAAATAAACTACGAAATGGGATTTACGAAAGAAATTAAGACATGTTGTCTACAAATTCTTTTTAATGTACTTTTTAAAATTACGACGGTCATGGAATATGAAGACTTGCATCTTTTTACTTGTAGCTCAATATATACAAAGGCCGAAATTGGAAAAGTTCAGTTCACCATGATGACCGGGCCAAGAGTATCCAACAAATTGAAATTTATAAGTTAGAAAGTAGAAATCCCATTAGACAGTTAGCGCAACCTTTTACGTATCTCCCGTATAAAACTTATAGCACTTATAGAACGTATAGATGAACATTTTACATGTAAAATTTTGGTTTATACGTTCCATAAGTGCTATAAGTTTTATACGGGAGATACGTAAGTGGTTGCGCTAACTGCCTATTAAATCATTCGCAAGGGGTATGTATGTATTTGTGGGGACCATGGTTATACTCATTCATATGTAGAGTTCCCATGGAGACGCCAAAGCCTAGGGCTTATTGCGTACACCCCGTACCGTTACTGTTAGCTCCCTCCGAGTCTCTTAGTGGCTATAATATAAGCCATAAGCATACTTCGGGGAGCTTCTGCGATGGTATGAAAGTATGCTAAACCCTCATTTAAGTAAACTAACCTCTGATTGATGAACAATGGACACTCACACAAGAAGTGCTCCATTGTTTCATCTCCCCTCCCACATACACATGCTGGTGATCCTAGCTTGCCTATTCTATATAAATGCTTATTTAGTGGGCAGAAGCCCATGTACATGAATGTCAAGAACCTCGTCATTCTCCTGCTACTACCTATCACTGATTTGCTGCCCTTCAGTTCGCAAGGGGTAGGAGAATGATCCAAATTATTTCTTTATCTCCTTTTGCCTTGCTTTCAGTCGAGCTTTGGAAATCAGACGGGTAGATTTTTCCAGCTAGGGTCACCTAAGTAAAAAGATGAGGCACTAATTGCTAGTCATTTCTATTCTACATATTTACAGAGGAAAGGAACAAAAAAGGGTAGGTTTGGGTGTGGCTAAACGTTTATGCCTCAACAATCCTTCTCTTTCTTTCCGTAGTCTACTCTCATTAAGTGGCTGCTCCGGAAAGGGTAGTTTAGTCATGTTTTGAAAGTGTTGATTTTTAAAAGGTTCCATTTCAAGCGACAAGTGTAAATTTTCTCATTTACATTGCCTATACATTTAAGATATCCACTGCAATACGTTCTCCATTGAATTTTTCTCCCTTCAAATTCCAACTCATATGCTACCAAAGTCAAAAATGCACCAAGTTTCTCACTGAACCTTCAGTATATCCAATGTTTGGTGTATCATTAACATTTTCAGTATCCTATACTGTGCAAATAAATATTGTGCATGCGGCATCTAAATTTATTCGCTGAATCGATGGTAAGAAGAAACTAAATATCTAACGTTTCATATACTATACGTATATGCCGTCATACCTATGTAAGACCATACGACAAGTTACAACTGTTATCTCAGCTATTTCCCTCATACGTCCATTCAGCATTTTTCCAAGTCAACGTGGACATGCCGCTTCTCCCTCCTACTACGCTTTGGAAATTTCCACTGTACAAGAGACGCCTACAAATATTATTTTTAATAATAACTAATCTTAATAGTGTATGTTATTTTCAGTCTTTCACTAACTCTTGAATAAACTCCATCTCCGTCCTAATGATTGTACTCATAATACGATCGCTAAATCATTATTGTATCGGAAATCAGTCCATGATTTTTCTCACAGTTATCCCCGAAATACGCTTCAAATTCATTTTCGCATATAATTGGTAACAAAGAAGGTAGTAGGAAGGACCATTTTTTGGGGGGAGATCCTGCATACGCTCATGCAATGTAAGGACTACTAATTTCTAAGATTGTTGTGAATTATTTGAACATTCCGTCGGCTAAAGTGCAAAAAGGGCTATTATTTTTGGAACGGTATGGGAAAAACAAATTTATTATAGCCCCTTTTGCACTTTTGCTGACGGTATGCTACCTTTAATATTTTTATTTTTAGCGAAACAATTTTTGTAGAATATTTATTTTAGTGTTGATTATTATTTTAGAATCAAATTGAGGCAATTACAAGATGGTGGGGAAGGAGGGAAAATGCAATGTCTGCAGCAAATTTCCCCCAAAAAAGTAACAATACGATCTACATACGCGGGTGCATACAGGAGTGAAACCCTCCAAGGAGGTGACAAGCGGACCACCCTCGGTGAATAATTCTTGTTCCTTTAAATAATTAAATCTTTTTGGGTATGGCTGTACTTTTATGCTTGAGCAACCGTTTCCCTCTGTCCAGTCTACCCTCATAAATTGCTTGATTCGGTAAAGGATAATGGTCATGTTTTGTGGGTGTTGATTTTTAAGGGCTACCTTTCAAGCGACGAGCACAAATTTTCTCATTTACATTTGTTATTTTTATGCTGTGTAGTGCAAGGTTCGTGAATGTATTTTCCTCCCTTCAAATTCATTTATACTAAAGTCAATGTCCCCTTTGTCAACGTGCGGTGTATACCTTACAATTGGCTTTCTATTCATAAAGGAAAGGGAAGAAGTTGCGTTGGGGGTTGGGTCTACAATTTAAAGCGGTGGCCACTCTGCCGCTATCGTTCACTTTACTTTCCGCGTTCAGTCTCACAAAGCACCTGCCTCACTCAGTCTCCGATTTTTACTCCAGTTCAGTATTCATTACTGCAATTTATAAGCTGGAGACTAGGGATAGTTTTTGTAACTATACTATTTGTAGTGGAAGTTAACGTACGCTGGGATTGAGGTAGCATTTTTTGTTTGTTCCAATATCTTTCCACGTCGACTGTCACAAAGTGTCTAATTCAAAACGTTTACTGGTCAGGTTCTTTCGTTGGGGATATTTCAATTGCAACATTTCGAACGGTGAGCCCAAATTCTACCTATTACATTATTATAAGTTAGTACAAATATTTATTTCCAAGAGTCTTGTGAAAAATTTTACTTTATCTCAAAGGGTATACATAAGCCTAAATATTCTCCTTTAAATTGTGATGAGAACTAATTTAGCACAAGTATTTATTTCCAAGATTGTGGTGAAATATTTGAATCTCTACTACATTTTGGTATTTTCATTTTGGGTGACATTATTTTAGAAGATTCTTAAGAATTTTTATTGTCAATTTGTTTTAGATTCTATTTGGAGACGATTTCAAAATGGTGGGCAAGGAATTAAATTGTAGCGACTGCAGCAGGACGTTCAAAACCAAGCAAGCATACGATCGACATGGGCTGGTGCACAGGGGAGAGAAGCCCTTCAAATGCCACTTATGTGACAAATATTTCCGCGATGAGGCTTATTTGGTAATACACATGAGACTGCATACTGGAGAAAAGCCTTTGAATTGCAGTTTCTGCGAAAAACAGTTCTCATCCCCGACAACACTAAGGTGGCATGTTTTTAACCACACCGGTGCACCCCACAAATGTTCCATTTGTCAATCCAGTTTCAAATTTCCATGCCGACTCAAGTTACACACAAGGGTGCACACGGGGGAAAGGCCCTTTGAGTGCAGTGAATGTGATATGAAATTCATCGCAAAGCAAACTTTAGTGAATCACATGAACCTGCATACAATAAAAAAATCCCTTAGCTGTGACATTTGCTCTAAGAGATTCAAGCACGAAAACAGTCTCAAATCACATTTAAGGATCCACAACGGGGAGACTTTTAAGTGCGAGATTTGTGAATACCAAACTGTCTACAAATCCAGCTTAAGTAAACATGTGAAACGCGTTCATGACTCCGACAGCTCATCACTCCATGAATGTACAATGTGTTTAAAATCTTTTAAGAACAAGGTTGCTCTAGAGCATCATATCTGGGGCCACACAGGGGAAAAGCCGTACAAATGCAAATTTTGTGGTAAAAGTTTTAAATCATCCAATGGCAGGAAATTGTGTATTGCGAAGCATACGGGAGAAAAACCTTACGAAAATCCAACAAATCCACACAAATGCCAAATTTGTTCCAAGTTTTTCTCATGCCGTTCACAACTGAAAATTCATATGGTTGTGCATACGGGTGAAAAACCCTTCTTTTGCAACCAATGCCCCAAGAAATTCAGTCGTCAAGATCATCTAAAGGATCACCTCGTGAGCCACTATGGCGGGAATTACAAATGCAAATTCTGTGAAAAAGAATTTCACGGTTCCAGTAAGTTGAACATACATTTGCGTTTGCACACAGGGGAAAAGCCCTACAAATGCAAATTTTGTGGGAAAAGTTTTAAATCATCCAATGGCAGGAAATCGTGTATTGCGAAGCATACGGGAGAAAAACCTTACGAAAATCCAATGAATCCACACAAATGTCAAATTTGTTCCAAGTTTTTCTCATGCCGTTCGCAACTGAAAATTCATATGGTCGTGCATACGGGTGAAAGACCCTTCTATTGCAACCAATGCCCCAAGAAATTCAGTCGTCAAGTGCATCTAAAGGAACACCTCGTGAGCCACTTTGGCGGGAATTACAAATGCAAATTCTGTGAAAAAGAATTTCACGGTTCCAGTAAGTTGAACATACATTTGCGTTTGCACACGGGGGAAAAACCTTTCAAGTGTAAGCTCTGCCCCTACAAAAACACAACCGGAATAAGACAATCCCATATGATGAATCATGAGAAAGAAGGAAAGTTCAAGTGCCGGTTTTGTACATTCTCGTGCACAAGGAAAGGGCGAATACTTCTCCATGAGCAAAATGACCATGGTTCTGAAATTCTCACCTTGGTAAATAATTCCGACTCTGCATGGAATTTTAAGACCCACGTTTCGGAAGCACAAGCCTTTACGTGCAATGCCTGCAAGTTTTCTAGCGTCAACGAAAAATTCCTCTCTATTCATTACAGCCAATGTCATAGTTTACCTTGTGTTGTTGCTAACAAACTAAGTGTTGACGGAAAATAGTTCATATCATTTTGTTATGGAAGTAAAAACAATTATTGTGAGCTGAATATCTGATCAGCTATAGTTACTTTTACTTTACATTCATTTTACAGCGGAGTCTTAACTTAATAATTGTAATTAAAAAATTAATTAGTGATGTAATAATTACTCCCCATCTAATAGTATCTCTCTCCCTCTCACTCTTCAGGTGCAAAAAAACCTGATGTAAATATTTACTGATATTTTTAGTCAGGGGATTTTCACCGACTCAGCCGATACCTATTATTTCACAGCCAGTTGCCCTCATTAAATTGGGTCTACGTAATACCATTGAATTGTTAGAATAATTTCACTGCTTTTCCCGCTTTGACCTTTGATGTAATAATAGTAAGTAATGCTCCTCAAATTGACATGTTATCATTTAATTTTTCATGAAGTCAGGAAGTCAAATTAGATTGGGACATCTTTAAAATTCCTTTTAAAGGAAACAAAACCACAGCTAACTCTCATAAAGACCAAAAGTGTTTATTTATACGTTAAAGCCAATGTCACTGCTCGCCTCTTGTATTTTCTAAAAAACTTTGTAAACATTTTTGTTTTGGTTTGTTATGTGCAGAAAATTTGTAAATTAAATATTGTATTCCTTAAATACTTGCACTTCACATATGTTGACTTTTACAGTACAATGTTCGCTGGAGGGGGGGGGGTCATCCTGTTCAGTTTACTAATTTGGTCAGGGATATCTGCCCAAAACAATTTGCCCACTCTCCCCTAAAATGTTCACGATTTTCTGATATTTTTGAATTAATTATTACATTTAGAATACAAATTACGCAGTTTTTCATCCGGCCCTCCGACCGTGTCTCCCCATTTAATACAAATAAAGACAATTCATACACAAAGAACTTTACATTTAACACTGCTGTGAACATAAATTGCAAGTGTAATAAAATGTTCAATTTGTTTTCCAAAAAACTTGTAAGTTCCATTTCAATTATTGTTGGCATAAGTGGTAAGCAGTAAAATTAAATAATTAATTAATTGCCACTTTAGTTAAAATTCAATTTTACGGAGGACAGGAACTAAGAAAATCGTTATGAAGTGCCTGCTTGAGAAAGGATAATAGTCTGCAATGGGCCCACAATGCGGCCTGAGCAGCTTTCTGAGCATGCATTATCCTTGCAAAGATAATGCATAGTCATGTTCTGTAAGTGTTGATATTAAAAAGGTTACGAATCCCGGCTATTTTCCTTCCTTCAAATTCCAATTCATACGCTAAAGTCAATGTCCCTTTTGTTAACATTGAGGGTTATAATTTATTACTCTTGAGCTAGTCCAGCTATCGTTGACTTTCCTTTCCGCATTTCCTCTCACCAAGTATGAGTAACGATGATGGTGAGTTTCGGAAATTTTCAACGAATTATTAAACTATTGAACGAAACTTTTAAACTATTTTTAACGAAATTTTGAAAAATGATGCTATTATTTGGTATCACTTTAACACTAATTTTAAACTAAAGGAATAAAATTTTTAGTCAAGTGAAATATTTTGACGTTCAAGCTTGTATGTATGGACTTTTCATCATAACCCTTGTTATTTTCCCTGGACCTATATTTTTTCTCAGTGTGCATTTGTTTGAAAAATTGTTGTTTAACTTGAATTATTAAACAAAACCATTACATTAAAAAGTTGTCCACTTAAGCTGATACATTTTGCAGATTACTAAAAGTAAGATTCGAGCAATTAAAAATACATATATAGGTAGTTGGGTTCGTTTTCCTTGACATTGTTGATTTGATTGTATGGTAAACTGAAGATCCAAGAGATACGTCTCATGTAGTTGAGTATAAAATGCAAATTATGCAGGAATGTTGGAAGAAGGGACAAAACAACTTGGCATCTACAACTTTAAGCATGAGCCAGACCCACAAGGGTAAGAATGCACGAAGCGTGAATTCAAGTCCCAGCTTGTATTTCTAAGATACTTCCCTCTCCTCAAACTCCAACCTATTCAGACTGAAGCCCCTTTTGTAAACACGCCGAGGGCAGGTATATAGTTCTCCCTATGTGATTGACCTTTCGAGATTGCCTATACTTTTACAGTCACTGCAGCAATCGTTCCCTTTCTTTCCTCAGTCAACACTCATAAAGTTCAAGGATAATGGTAACATACCAAGGGACGAGTACAATGTTTATCATTTACGTTTCTTGTTAGTAAACTATCTATTCAATAGCTCTTGAATTATATACAAAACTTTATTGTTACTGCTGCTCCCCATTGGGAGTAGCCATTATTGACTCAGTATACTGTATGACATATGAATTAAGCACGATTCACAATCTTTCTAATTTTAGATTATGTTTTGCTATATAAATGGTTTTGACATAATAATGCTCCACTTTTTAAAACTATAGCCACTATTTCTTGGACTACGGATGTTGGAATCCGGAATTTTCTTAGGAATTCTATATAGAATTAGGAAATCGTCCCTCTAGCTCCTATATATGTATAGTCCTATGGTTTCTATTTCCATTACATCGAAATTATATATTTCTGAGATAAGGGATGCAACAAGGATCATCTATACTTTTCTTTTCCACGTTAACATAATTCTGCTTGATTGATGTTATCTTCCATACGAATATTATCCAAATTCACATTTGTACGTAGCCTTGTGTATTCTACAGTATATTTCCTATATAGTAGCATCCAAGGGATCCCAGAAATTCTGCCACTATAGAGAGATGCCACCATGGCGTTCCATGCATTTTTCCTATGAAGAATTAAGGTCACAGCCAATTCTGAAGCCATAATCTCAAAATTAGAAGAAATTGCATTGATTTATGTCAAAACTTAATTTTAAATTCATACAAATGTAATAAAGTTTCCTCCTTGATTTTTTTGATATTTTGTATTTATTTTAAACCAATAGAATCCTTTACAATAGAAATATGCCCAACTTAAGACATAGTCCGATTACTGGACCATTTCAGCAATGGAAATAGTACACAGTGGAATACCCATTTTCGTTGAAATTGTTGATTAGAATGTATGAAAAACTAAAGATGCAAGATATGAGTCTCATGGTTGAAGCTTGTTTTTGGGCCTAACCGCTTGAGTAGGAAATGGGAATCATGTGAAGGACGGACAAGGACAGGAATGTCTGGAGAAGGGAAAAACAGCTTGGCATACGAATAGAATTCTAACAATAAGCTTGACCCATACATACCCAGGAAGGAAATAAATTATTCTCAAAAGGTAAATTCATCCCACAGGTAGTGAGGATATTTTCCTTTCCTCAAACAAAAATCTTGCTGGGCTTAAGTCCCTTTTGTGAACATGCACAGGGCCCGTATTCCTCTCTATTTTATTTACAGAGCAAGCGATACTGACCTTTGGAGAGTGGCTGGACCTTTACAGTTACTGGAGAAATCGTTCCCTTTCTTTTCTCAGTCTACACTCATAAAGTGCCGGCTAGGCTTGCGAGAATAATGGTAACATACATATGAAGGGATGAGTAACATTTTACTCATCTACACAACCTGTTTTTGTGCTAGACATCCCAAATCCCTCGACTGTATTTTCCTTCCAGCAAATTCCTATCCTCAAGTCATTACCTCTTTTGTCAAGGGAGCGTGCGTGCGTAGCCTTGTGTATTCTTCATATGTATATATAAAAGTAAAGGAGCGTTGGGGTTATATCAGTAATTTACGGCTGTGCGAGTCTTTTGCTATCGTTCATTCTCCTCTCCGCTTTTAGTCTCACAAGGCACCTGCTTGGGGGAAGATATTGGACAGTGGCTGCGGTTTTTTGTTTTTAGACTTTTAAGAATTTTGTGAAGGGGATTTTAGTGAAGGATTCATGCAATTCATTTTATTTGTAATATATATATAGCACATAAAAATTTTGTTTTAGAATTTAGCTCAGTGGCAATATCAAAATGGTGGGGGAGGATAGGAAATGCAGTGACTGCAGTAAATCGTTCCCAACAAAGCGGCAGTACGATGAACATGTGCGAGTACACACTGGAAAGAAGCCCTTCAAGTGCTACATGTGTGAGAAATGTTTTCGTCGTGTGGAGCAACTGAAGAACCACATAAGGGTGCACACTGGAGAAAAACCTTTTAAATGCAAATTTTGCATTGCCCATTTTTCAAACTCAAAAACACTAAAATACCACACATTTTCTCACACCGGCGCTCCCTACAAGTGCCCCATTTGTCCGTCCACGTTTAAAGCCCCCAGCCAACTCAAGATACATTCAAGGAAACATACAGGGGAAAGACCCTTTGAATGCAGTGAATGTGCTATGAAATTCATAATAAAAGGAAGATTAGTGAGTCACATGAAGGTCCATACTGGTGAAAAATCCTTCAGATGTGACCTTTGCCCCAAAAAATATCGGAACAAAGGTCACCTGAAGGATCATGTAAGAACTCACACCGGTAATTCTTTTAAGTGCGAAATTTGCGATTATCAAACTTTCCAGAAAAACAACTTACGCCGACATTTGAAAAACGTTCATGACTCGGTGGATGCGTCCCTCATTCAATGTACCATGTGTGCCAAAACGTTTAAGAGCAAGAGCTCTCTAGAATGTCATGTACGTGTCCACACAGGGGAGAAGCCATATAAATGTAAATTTTGTGGTACAAGCTTCATCTCTTCCGTTGGAATGGAAAAATGCATTCGGAAACATATAGGAGAAAAACCTTACGAAACTGATAGAAACTCACACAAATGCAAGATTTGTTCAAAATTTTTCAGATGGCAGTCAGAATTGAAGACTCATATGGTTGTACACACGGGTGAGAAAGCCTTCCATTGCACTCAATGCCCACAGAAATTCAGTCAAAAAGTAGGTCTGGAAGCACACCTCGTGTGTCACAATGGGGGAAAGTACAAGTGCACCTTCTGTCCAAAAGAATTTTACAGGCAGATTGGGCTGGCTCAACATTTATGCGTGCACACAGGAGAAAAGCCTTTTAAATGTAAACTTTGTCCCCACAGAAGTAGAGCTTTTGTTAGGAAGACCCACTGGATATGTCATGAAAGGGAAGGAAAGTTCAAGTGTCGGATTTGTACTTTTTCTTCCCAAAGGAAGGGACGAGTAACTTGGCATGAGAAAAATGATCATGGCTCAGCTATCGTCTCCGTGTTGAATAATACCGAAGTTGCTTTGAACTGTCAAAACTCTCGAGGTTACCAGCCAAAACCTTTGGCTTGCAATGAATGCAAGTTTTCTTGCTTCAGCGAAAAATATCTGAGTATTCATTATAGCCAATGTCATAATTTGCCTATTATTACTGCTAAGAAATTAGTTTAGAAGTAACATGGGTTTTGGAAAAGCTGAAATGCTTGCAATTATTTATATCCATAAAATGTTTAATTTGTATTGTGTGTATATATATATGAAACTTTATTGATACTGGACTCACTCCCGAGGGTTTTCAATCAACGTTAAATAATGTGTCAACAACATTAAATTTTTATTTAACGAATTAGCTTTGTATGTATCATTTTGTTCTTTTTTTTGCATTTAAATGTCATGCTTTGTTCATTCACACTCGGAGCAGAGGAAAGGAACTAATAAAATCATTATCCGTTTGGAGTGGCTAAACTTTTATACCTGAACAATCGTCCTCTTTCTTTCGGCAGTCTGCTCTTATAAAGTGGATGCTTGAGACAGGGTAAAAGTCAATTTCTGTAAGTGTTGATCTTTAAAGGGTTGCAAATCCCTGCTTTTTTTCCTTCCCTCAAATTTCTTTTCATATTTAGGCACACTAAAGTCAATGTCCGTTTTGTAAACATTTAGGGTTATAATTTATGGCTGTGGCTCACTGTGGCTACTCTCCAGTAATAAGTTATCATTGTCTTTCCTTTCCTTATTTACTCTCACAAAGCACGAGTTAGGATTTTGGTCAGTTTCGGAAGTTTTCAACAAATTAATCAAACATTTGAACCAAAAATTGTAAATTAAATTTAATGAAATTTTGAAAAATGTTGCTATTATTTGGCATCAGTTTAACCCGAGTTTTAAACGAAAGGAATAAGACTTTTAGTCAAGTGAAATATTTTTACGCTCAAGCTTGTAATACATTTGTATGGACTTTTAATCATCACCCTTTTTATTTTTTCTGTTAATTTTGGTTGTTTATCTTGAATTAATGGAAACCATTACACTTAAAAATTGCCGACTTAAGGTGATACATTTCACGGATGACCAAGGATCATTAGAGCAATTAAAAATATGCATAGGTATTTGGGTTCATTTTCCTTGAAAGTTTCGATTAGAATGTATAATAAACTGAAGATCCCAGACATAGATACGTCTCATAAAGTTGAGTATAAAATGCAAATAGTGTGAAGGACCGGCAAGGGCAGGTATGTTTGAAGAAGGGACAAAACAAATTGACAAGTACAACTCTAAGCCTGAGCCAGACCCACAAGGGAAGGATTTTCCAAGGGTATTTTGAAGTGACAGCTCGTGAAAATATTTCCCTCTCCAATTTTTTCAGGCTGAAGCCCCTTTTGTAAACATGCCGAGGGCTGGTAGTCCTCTCTATTGTATTTTTACAGAGCAAGTGGTTGACCTTTTGAGAGTTGCTATACTTTTACAGTCCACTGAAGGAATCGTTCCCTTTCTTTCCTCAGTCTGCATTCATAAAGTTCAAGGGTAATGATAACAAGGGACGAGTACAATTTTTTTCATTTATATTTGTTGTTATTATGCTATCCATTCAAAAGCTCATGAATTTGTCTTAGCCCCTCCAAACTGACATGTGTACGTAGCATTGTGTATTCTGTTGAAAGAAAAGTAAGGGTGCATTGGGCTTATAATTTACGGCTGTGCCTATGGTCTTTTGCTATCGTTCAAATTCCTCTCCACTTGTAGTCACACAAAGCACTTCTACGGGAAGGATGTTGGTGAGGTTGTGCGGATTTTGATGCTTCTCTTGTTGGATTTCAAGCGGTGAGTTCAGGATTTTGAAAGATTACTACTAAAAGTTTTGGTCAAAAAGTATTTAAGCAGAGTATTATAAATGAATTTTTTACTTGTAAAGGTTTTTCAGAATCAGAGACAATTTGAAAATGGTGGGAAAAGATCACCAGTGCAGTGAGTGCAGGAAAACTTCGTTCGTTCGTTCAATCAATCCCCTGCTCTCATGTCAGTTGTGCGCATGAGCAACAACTCAAACCGTCGCTAGTGTGCGGCCGCAAGCCGCGCTGAAGTTATTGCTATATGCCCCCTGACTTTCCAGCCACCATAGTATACATTTATTTTCTACAATAATTCCTATAGGAAAAGGAAAAGTTATGTACAAGACATAATATTGCCTTTAACAGAAACGAAATATAATAAGCCTAAGAACCAAAGTAATGAGCAAACGGGCTTATAGTAAGCAGCACGTAATATTATGTAGTAAAAGAAGAACGGTTACCAGCAATACTGCACCTTGGGTTATGCCTTTAACCGAAATGAAGCAAAAGAAACATAAGAAAGAACCTTTCCAGGAAATGCCTCCGTCAATATTTACACAGCATATCTTGTGCTAAGCTCCATCTAATGAATTAACTATGTACATAGTAAAATCTACACTGTAATACATTTCATTACAAATCCGCATTAAAATTCCCAGTGAATTTTCTTCACAATTAAAAACACGTCAACATGGAGCTTTAAGAATTTTTGAAGTGATTTGCAGTTCAGCTCATTAATAAACATAATTGAAAAAAGTCCACTTAATCTTGCAGCGAATATTTCAAGCAAAAAATAAAACTGGCAGTTCACAACAATTACACTGTGCGTACTTGTCGAGGGAATGGGATGATTTTGATTGATCAGGATTACTCTCAGTGAAACCACGGAAATTTTCAAATGTGAATCATCCACGTGGGAAACCTTTTCGAGCACAAACAAATAATATAAGTGAAGTGTAATTAGTGAACTTCATATTCATAAACAATAAAATTTTAGAGTTTTTTCATTTTTTGTCTTTATTTTTATTAGTGATTGGAATTCGTTGGTAGAAAATCAAGAAGGGAACTTGACAAAATTTTGACCACTAGCAATAATTTTGAATTTTTAAATCTCTTTTCCTTAGAATTCGTAGATAGCAAAACCAATAAGAAGTGAACTTAAAAAGGGTGAAACGGTCGAGCCAGACAAGCTGTCAAGGATTCCTTTAAAAACTGTCAAGAAATCACAAGGGGGCAAATCCAGTCCAGTTCTCACGAATTTCTACCCTGTATAGGTGAGATGGACCAAGGACAAAAAAATGGACTGCCATCTGTCGAAATTTCTAAAAGTTCAGGCCCATCTTCAAGGACAGTTAAACGCAAGTGTGGTGAGTCTGGAATGTTGGAAGAGGCCAAGCGTAAGCTATTTGAAGCTTCCGCCACATGTAATATTTCTGGGACTTCCCCACAGGGAAGTTGCGGCCAAGTTGGAACTTCAAGCCAAAGCATAAAAAAGACACTTCAACACTGCAAACATTGCGACTACAGTTCGAAATGCACCAGTCGCCTGCAAAATCATGAAAGGACTCATACCGGGGAAAACCCATACGAGTGCAGCTGGTGCGGCTACGCTGCAAAATGCAGTTCGGCCATGAGGATTCATGTAAGAACTCATACAGGAGAAAAACCATACAAATGCAAACAATGCAGCTATAGTTCATCCTTGTCAAGCAATTTGAAAAGCCATGAACGAACCCATACCGGAGAAAAACCATACGAGTGCAGCTGGTGCGGCTACGCTGCAAATTCCAGTTCGGCCATGAGGATTCATGTAAGAACTCATACAGGAGAAAAACCATACAAATGCAAACAATGCAGCTATAGCTCATCCTCGTCACGCAATTTGAAAAGCCATGAACGAACTCATACCGGGGAAGAACCATACGAGTGCAGCTGGTGCGACTACGCTGCAAAATCCAGTTCCAGCGTGAAATAGCATGAACGGACTCATACCAGGGAAGAACCTTACGAGTGCAGCTGGTGCGACTACGCTGCAAAATCCAGTTCGGCCATGAGGATTCATGAGCGAACTCACACGGGCGAAAAACGTCACAAATGTCAACTTTGCGATTACAGGTCAGCGACATATCATGGTTTAATTAGTCATGTGAGAACTCATACAGGGGAAAAACCATACAAATGTGAACGTTGCAGCTACAGTGGAAACCGTAAAAATAGCCTAGTAAGGCATGAACGGACACATTCTGGGGAAAAACCATACAAATGTTCAGATTGTAGCTACAGCTCAAACAGGTTGGATAGTGTAAAAAGACATGAACGGAATCATGCAGGAGAAAAACCATACAAATGTTCACATTGTAGCTACAGCTCAAACAGGTTGGGGAATGTAAAAAGACATGAACGGAATCATGCAGAAGAAAAACCTTACAAATGTGCACAGCGCAATCCAGTCCAACACAGCCAAAGGAGGGGAAAGTTTTAAAAAAATGTAAACCTATGTTATGTCTTTATTTTTTGTGCAGCCATTTCTACAGTGAATATTTTATTTTGTCAATTTCTAGAGTGCAATTTTTCAAGTCTTGACAAAATTTCTACTTATTTTGTATTTTAATAATTATTTTAGTCCACGCTTATATAAGTACTGAAGAGCTTTTCAGCTTATTTGGCATATTAGGATGCACCTTCCGAGTTAATATTTTTTAACGCACAATGGCGTTCGTTGAGATGGTAGATAGTTTAAATTTAAAATTGTTCATATTTGTAATGGTTCTATAATGTAATAAAATTAAATTTTTTTGAATTTTATTGTTCATGTGAACATCGTTTCCTTTCTCACAAAAACTCAATTTTTGAGAATTATTTCAAAAAATTTTACATGGGAAAAAATACACAAAATATACTCGATAAAAGTACATCCATCCCCATAGGCAATCGGATGTTTATGATTGATCTGACACAATCTATGCAAAACGTTAGTCAAGTGAAAATAATCTACCCAGGAATAATCCCATTTTGGTACAAACAAATAAGGTTAGTGAAGTCAAGTGTATTAGTGACTAGTGATAATTTTTGAGCATATTGGGATACAACATGAAAGTTAACCTCATTTGCAGAAAGAAAAAGGCTGCGATGGTGTTTAAAAAATATAACATTACCTGTTTCAATTTTGAATCATTCCATTCACTCATATTTTTAATTAAGTAATTTTTAAGTATTGCATTCGTGTTAATTTTAATTCGGCATTTTATTATTATGTTGTTTATGCTTCGTTGTACATCTCCCAAAATTCAATGAACGTCGTAAAAATACATACAGACCATAAATAAAGTAGATAAGTGGGCGTGATTCAGAATAACCAACCTCGTAGGCGCATCCTAAAACTGACTGAGCCATTTGCGAATCATTCCTGATACGAAATCGCGGACATTAACGAATCACAGCGAAGTCTTCATGCATCAGTTTGGAATCGCATAAGACATCGGAATGAAGGCTTTCATTCACCTGACTTCTTAAAGATATCATATAAGCTTCAGCGTGCTAGCTGGGTATCATCCAAGTACATCTTTCCAAAATATTTTATGACCCCATGTCAGCGCTACTGGTCATAGCAGGGCCCAGTGTCGATTTCTTTAACATGGCATAAACGGCAATTAAGGTTCCTTATACAGCAGGGCCCCAACAAAAAGTGAGCCAATGTATTAAAAATGTAAAAATGGGAAAATATCAGAAAATGATGGGGATTTTTTTGCGGCCGCCACAAATTTCATAGAATGGACATTTTAGAATGTTCTCATAAGATGACATAGATTAGATACCCGTAGTTTCTATGTTTTCTGGTACTATCAACCTTAATTGTCATTTAAACTATGTCAAAACCGATTGTGAAACCAATATTTGATTTGCTTATTACTGTTATTATAATTTGCATTCATTTTACAATCGAGTCTTAAACATTATTCCCTCCAATAATAATTGTATAGTCCACAAATTAATTAGTGCTGTAATTTTATTATTACTTATCTTACTACAGTTGCCATAATTTTGTAAGATAAACTTAATACATAATAATTATGCATGACATTTACCTTATTTAATTAATTAAGTTACTATTATAAATAGCAATTTAATTAATTAAATAAGATATAATTATTATTATAGTAATTTTATTGGAGAAGTCCCTTAAAGCGTAGCAGCTCTGAGCTCGGATTTATTCAAGAGTCGTCTGAGTCGTACTCGGGTTCGAATCCCGAAAATTTATTTTTTCAAGGTTTTTTCGGCAATTTGTTATACACGCTTGGCCTATACTCTGAAGGTAAATAACTCTGTAACTGTAAATTCATGCCATAGCTCGTGAAGATATTTCCCTTTCCTCAAACCTCTGAACCTCTCCTACTGACCTTTCTGGACATAGGTCCTTTTTGTAAAGACGAATAGAGCGCGTATAGTCCTCCATATTGTATGTACTGAGGAAGTGATTGACCTTTTGAGTGAGGCAATATTTTTACAGTAACTGCACAATTTTGTCAAAACGGTTTAAAACGGAACTTCGTTATTTAGCCAAAACACGTTTTCGTGAAATTGAAAAGCCAAGCATGATTTTTCAATAGCTATCACCCAAGTACTACTTTCCAAAAAAAATTTATGACACCATGTCAACGCTACTGGTCATGTCAATTTCTTTAACATGGTGTAAACGGCTGTTAAGGTTCCTTACAGCAGGGCCGCAGCAAAAAAGAAGCCAATGTATTAAAGATGGGAAAAATATCAGAAAATGGTGGAGATTTTTTTGTGGCCGCCACAAGTTTCATAGAATGGACATTTTTGAATGTTCTCGTCAGGGATGGCAATTCGAATCGGAATTCGAATCGGAATTATATCCAAAAAATTTCGGTATCAGAATTCAAATCGGAATCGGAAAAAATCTCCGAAAAGTATTTTAATCCGAATTGGAATTCATATGGAATCACAGAATT
>JAQFXU010002871.1:0-18615 GCA_034693705.1 Spatulosminthurus flaviceps
AAATTAGAAATAATAAAGGAGGTATAAGAAACTCTGTCAGACCTGCGGGTATAAATCGGAGTATAAACCCCCCATTTTTTTTCATTACAATCTTAAAAAAACCAACAAAGATATATACATTTTTACGTTTGAATGTCTTTTTCCATGCAACTTTATTAAAATTCCCTTTGTAGATTTCACGATAATATAAACTTGGGTGGTTCTATAGTCAAACAGTCTTAAATCATTCATGCTTAATATACAATAATTGTACATATAATGGAGGAATACACTCACCATTTTCCACATTTCCTTTGCATAATTCCCAATTTGCAATACCCAAATCCATGCAAACATTTCTTGCTTGTACAAATGTTACCGAGCAACTTACTCCAACGTCTACTGCGATACTCGGTTGTGGCCAGTTAGATTTCGCACAAATATTTTGTGTTTTGCTGTAACAGCAATAACAAAATCCGTGTGCTAGTGGGCCAACAAAATCTGTGTAATAATCAAATAAAATTTGCGTAAACATTCTGCAAACACACACGTAAACAGTGCGCATAAACTTATATAGACAGTCATACTAAATTCACCTTATATATTATTCAAACAAACCTATTTTGCTTTTGTCACTTCCAAGCTTAGTTGCAAATTTACTCCGTGCTGCATTAAATGCTATTGAGACTGCATTAGTGGTGGGTAAAATTAACGGTGGCAACAATTTTTCTCCGTGTGGTTGAACGTAGCAGCACCAGCAGAAATTAGGCATCTCAAACAAGGGAAGGCGATCAGCTACTGCCTGGTATGGGATGGTAATTACTTCACAAATCATGTTGTTATCACGATTTTCCTTCGCCCTTATCTTCATTTCGGTTTCTTCTTCTTTCCTTGCATCTGTCATGTCATGTGTCGCCGCTTATACTAAAAGAGGTCAAATAATTTAAAGTTACACAACCCATGTAAATGTGTTTCTCAACATTTTCCCCATCCCTAGATTAGAAAACCAATATACAATAATGGATTGAAAGGACATCACGTTTTCTGTATTTGCAATGAAATTATCCTATGCGAATGCTGCGCTGTATGATTTTTATTTTATTATCTTACCAGCTATATGATTTACATTTATCGTTCTTATACCTGTTTTTGGAAAGGTAGTTTCAACTTCAGAGGACATGGTAAACGTCTAACGGCACCCCCTCCGGTAACAATCCCCTAATGCACACTAATAGCACTGTTGTGGAAAATTAAAAACCCTTTTTTAAGTCGTACCTAACTTGAGGCAAGTTACAAAACAAGAAAATATATAAAAAAATAGTATATTACGATTTGGATACTCAGGCCCACAGCAGCAAAACAATTTCTGTCCAACCTCCGTTTTCGCCTGACGCTTTGACAATAAGTTAATTTACAGCTTCATTATGCGTTCATTGCCAGTTGGCGTAAATAAATGGAAACTGAAGCATGGCACTTGTCCTTCATTAGCATATAACCCTACATTGGACTACGGTACATACTTATATGCATAATGCACGCTTTAACTATATCCCTATTAGGTAGTTGGCAAAAACTTTAGAAACTTGAACCAACATAATGCTATTCTGTCCGTCATTATTCCTTTTTTACATACAATTTCGCTTTCCCGTAGTTGGCTACAGTGTTTAACCTAGCACGCATTATTAAATGTTAAACCCATACTGTACTTATGCACTATGCATATGCTAACTATTCAGAAATAGTATAAAAACTCCCTATTTAGTTATAAAACCATGTTTTATACGTGCTACGATGGTAGTAGATATAAGGGTAACACTGTATGGAGTAAATGAATCTTAAATAATTTTTTGAAATTACCGCCTAGAATGTATTTCTCGTCTAAGCATTTTCAGTTTCGCCTTTAATCAAACCCAGGTTATAAACAACAATGATTTACAATTACTATCCTTCCTTCTTTGTGGTATAATCATAACAAGTCTTTATTCATTAAATGTAAATACTCACACACAAAATTTCTTAGTCAGTAAATACCAAGTTTCATCTGTCAATAATTAAACTACAACGCATTTTAATTACCTAACCACTACATCGTACTGTATAACACGTTATACTCAAAGTTACACCAATTTAATAATAACATGTTAAGTGCCAACGACGGCATTCTTCAACACCAGTATCCACAAAAAAACTAATCACATCACTTCCAATATTGAGGCTGGACTTGAAAATACAACTAAACGTATAGAAAACATTACAATAACGTAAACACTACACGATCCTAAGGGATTTAGTCTACAATAGTAAAAAAACAAAACTAGAAATCAAAGTATTCAACCTAATTACATTATTTAAAAAAAATTTTAAACCCAAACATTGTTGTGCATTTACGCCTCTCCCTCAGTATTATCTTTCATGCATTTCCAATTATCATAGCAACTGCACCAGCACCACCGTTGCCATCACCTTCGTTTGAGTCGTCGGTCGATTCTTCCTCTCTTCATTTTCGGTTTCTTCATAAGATTCCTCTTCTTCACTTTCGGTGTCTCCCGTATGATAGTAGTCTTGTCTACGGGCCCTACTTACTTGCGAGCCACCTCTGCACGGAAAACATAATGAACACGTAAGTTTACACTAAAGTCAATTTCGTTTATATTTCGCAATATGTTTTCTACCACTGTTTATCGTACCTCATAACTATTTTACGCGACCAGCGATGGTGATGTATATAATGACGAGCGATTTCTGCATCTTCTGACAAATCGTCTTCACACTCCTCTATGGGTCATCTATTGAGCCTCATGTGACTTAACTGCTTCGCTTTGCTATCCCCGCCGGTTTTCTCAGTATGGGTCAAAGCATGTTTAACGAATGATGCTTTGCGCTTGAATGGCCTGTTTAGGCAAATAGGGCAAAATTCGCATAACAGTCGGCCAGTTTAGGTGCCCTTGCTCTTAATTCTCTTCCCCACTGTTACTATTTTTGGGGTTTTTCGCTGACTCGTGGTCTTAGTTCTTCCTCCTCTCGCACCACTTCCAAATCGGCGAACTTGCTTTTCCTTCTTTACATTTTTCATTGCGGGAATCCCTTTGTTCCCGGCAATTCGTTTCATCATTGGCTTCTTTGGCCCACATTTTGGTTTACTGCGTACTCCCGACCTACCCTTAGACTTCCTGGCACCTAATTTCCCTGGCCACTTCCCTCCGATTTTTTTATGTTTATTACGGGACTCGTTGTCAGATTCCTTTTGGTTTTTCACGGGTCCACTACATTCCTTTGCATTCTCTTGCTTGTTACTCGACGCATGATTATCATGTCCCTCTATTTTAAGTTTTCCGCCGGATTTTCTCTTCTCTTGCTCTCGTTTGTACGCTACGAATATTAAAACATTCCATAGTTAGAAAGGCAAACAATATAATAAAAAACATTGTCATTCACGTAGAAATTCCAACTATTTCCTATATGTCTTGATTCTGGTTATTTAAATCTTTTCCGCAGCGTATCATTTTGTCGATAAATTCCATCGCGCTATCTATATTAGTGGGGTAAATGCTTACGCAACATTACAAACTAAGGTGTTAACTCACCCTCCAGTTCACCAGTATCCAGGACCACTAGCAACTCCCCTTTCCCTTGTCCTACTTTAGTTTGTGCTTTGGGTTTGTAATTGCTCAGAGCTTCTTTCACTATTTTCCTTACTGTTTCTTCGATACTAGTTTTCTTCATCTATACGTCCAACAACATACAGTTTTAAAACAACATCTCCAAATAAAAGTTATACTTCGCCTTCGATCTACAACGTTATGTATTAGCTTGCATTTGTGTGAAAAATTAATTTACTAACCTCTTCCATCTCGGCAATAACTTGTTTGACACACAGCCTTATCGCCGGTTCGATGGACATCACAGAAACTGAAAAGACATCCTCTTGTTCACCTTCCACCATAACATTTTCAGTCTTGTCGCTCTCCCCACTAACCCCACCCAATGCATAATTAGGAGATCCTCCTGCTTGGGTATTGTTATCTGCATGTTTATAAATAATACTAAAATTTAATATTTTGTATGTTACAATAATTATGATTCCGTTATTACAGACCGGCTCTTACAATCACAGACAAAGTATATCATTTACATGTAATTTATATGATTTTCCACTTGTAACCCAAATGTATAACGCCTATTTCCATTTTTATGTTGCACATGTTACCTGGTTTCTGCTGATCATGGTCCGATATTTCAGCTTCTTCGCTCTCTTGTGGTTTCTTCACGGTTTCCTCTTCCATTTTATCCATCTTCTTCACTATAATACCACAAGTTGCTAGATTTCACGCTTAATTAAATGCGTACAGTAAGTTACACTAGTAATCCAAAATCTATCAAATTAAAATCGTTTCTAGTTCTAGCTAAGCACTGAATGTTCTCTACGTACGTGGAATAATGGTATGTGGAACCAATCTAGTATGTGGAAATTCCTGACACTAGTTAACTTACACCCGATGTGTATTGCTACTTCCTTCTTCGCCTTCGTGACCCTTCCAACAGACCCCCCACATTTCTCCACCCTTCTATCCGGCCCTTACGTCCTTCGCATTCACTATCGCGTTTGCCATTTGCATATTTCGTACACTTTAGGTCGACGTTCGAAACTGTTGGTACACTTTTCCAACCTTACCTACATGTTTGCCTTATATATTTATTTTACATACTTTCGCAAGACTATTTATGTACCCCACACATCTTGAACCTTACCTTTATACATAAATGCAGTATAATCAGTACACAGTGGCATTCCTACAATGGATCACAAAAATGGATTAATTAATGAGAGATGTCGCTATACGGCTTAAAAGGTTTTCCCTGTTAACATCCAATGTCACGTCGAATCTGAAGAAATAGGCGAACCACAACAGAAAAAAATTCGTCGCTTTACGATAACAAGTAAATATGAATCGCTTTAATATGCCACTGTTTACATATTCCGAAAACTCCACGCGATCGAAGCTTCAACAAGTAAACAAAGAATTTCGATTTCCATATTTGCAGATCCAGTTGTTCTAACAACCCCCGCTAATTTATCGTACACCTAACACTTGGAGAATTAAGATGGATGATTAGATTCTGTCATTCATGAGAGATTGCGTTGTTAGGGTCAACTATTACGACACAATTCATGTAATTGCCAACTATTAGCGGACAAAATTAATCATCACGTTTCGCATTAGCCACAGCATACGCTTGTGTTTATTTAGTCTGTCACATGATACATATTTCCACTCATTTTATTGGTGCATATTTTGTTACTATTTTCGCCCCCGTTTTTACCCTCTTCTACTTCGAGTACGATCCGTCAAGTGAAATTATCCGCAGTTTTATGTTTTAGAAATAAGATCTATGCTTTAATTTTACAGTTTTATGTTTTAGAAATAATATCTATGCTTTAACAATCTTCTTAATTTATTCTTGTGCAAACATAAAATAAATATTGCAATAATTTTTCAATTAATTCATAACGACATAATTGATCAACGTGTTTCGTGGTTTATACATCATACGACACACGGTTTGTCTTATATATTTCTTATATAAATCTCACTTCTATACAATCATTATAATTAATAATCAACACTAATAACCTAAGAACTCATTGTACTATATTACACTAATCATATTATAGACACAAAAACTATAACCTACTGCCACCCTCGATTACAAAAAATATTCGCTCCAACTTGCACAAAAAATCTTATTTATACAGCGCGATCTAATCACCTACCCAGCAAATCTAGCCTTAATCCGCAGTGCAAGCTTCATTCTCCTCATCTGTAACTTCTTTCTCATTTCGTGGTGCTGCCTTGATGGGCCTATCAACAATAAAGTCATTTATTTACAATTTAGCCGACACAGTTTATCAAATTCATCAGTTTCATTGCATCCATTTCCAAAAACCATATGATACGAAACGTAAATAAAACTTACTCCTTTTTACACCAACCGTGAAACTCCTGGAGATGCTTGCGGCCTTCGGTGGAATCTAAGAATTTTTTGGTGCATTTCAACACTGGGCATTCATTGATCATTAAATCTCCTTTTTTCTTCAACAACCTGTCATTCTCGTGTTTCTCCGTTGCATGAACCTCATAATCCTCAGCTTTTTTGATGGCATGCGAACAAAGAATGCATTTCCTAGGAAATGACATTGGAACTCTTGCATCAGGCGTTGGTTTAGAATCTCCTTCGTCTCGACGTTTATTGGGACCTTCGTTCTGTACCTGCTTGCCAATTGCACTAGTCCCTGGTTTTTCGTTTTTCACCTTCGAACCATCTCCAGTTTTTTTCCCCTCCTCCTTTGGAATCCAGCCATTTTTTCTTCCTTTCTCTATCGCAACCGTCAAAGAAGCCTGCAAAAAATAATTTTAATTCTATACATCAAAATTTTATTTTGTTCAAGCTAGTACACCTTACATCATTTATTATTCATTCCGCCATATATTTATATCTAATGGTCCGCCTGTAACCTCATTGTTATTCTAACCTTTATTTCCTCCGCCACAATTTGTTTCACCATTGGTCGCAAGTTCTTTATAATGATATCCGCAGGAATCGCCAGACTTAGATCTTCCTTTCCACAAACTTCAACCGCTTTCTTTCTGTTTTGGTCTGTCAATTGATTTTCTTCGTCTTCGTTGGATTCTGTTGGTCATTGCAAAGCTTGCATTATAACTTTTTATCTTTCAAGATTGTAAACAGCTTACTACACTATCAAAAATTATTGCTTATTATAATAACCTTGGTAAAGTTCAACATGATTGTAAATATTTACTTACTTAAAACTCTAACCTTGTCAGTCTATAGAATGTACTCTAAACTATGGTATTTATAAAACTCCCCAGAAAAGAAGGATATAAGAATATTCACGAAAGAATCTTGAACTATTCCTAATTGCTGTAACATATGTAAATCAAATACAGATATGGAAAAACAAATCCTACCCTATCTGTAAAATTCTACAACATATAGATATGTATAATTTTCAAACCAGCCATCAAAAACAAGTGGAGTAATTCAGCCATGCATTACCCCTACTAATTTCTTTGATTTTCTTAGAGTTTATTAACAGGAAAATAAACGAATAAAATGAACCAACACGAAAACTTCATTAGACCTTGTGCAGGATTCTGCTGTCCAGGCTCTTCATGACCTTTTTTCATTGCGCCTATTTCTTTTATACGAAATAAACGTATTGCCGCAAGTATCACGTATTCATCCTGAAAAGAAAACCAGATATATTTTTCGTAAGTCAATTATTATTAAATATTAATGCCTCTGAATATTCTAAATAAACAAGCGCGAATTAAGTTTACATTCAAATGCTTGAATAACTATCGCAGGTTTTGCCACTCTTGAATTATTTTCAACAACATGCCCGGCCAACCCTCAAACCTTTTCTTTTGTGCATACGAATTTCCTCATCAAAGCTTAAAACATAAAATTACCCTGCTTTCTGATTTTGAAAAAAGTAGATTTTCAACTTCAATAGCATTTCTGGTTGTTGGCGCCCCACTGGTCATCAAAGCTTGTTCTCTATGAATTGACAAAAACCGAAAGAACATTTTAAGATTTATGAAACAAATCAGGCTGATAATAACAAATCATTACTCCATTGATATCGATAAAGCACTGCGACGACTAAACATTGGAAACGAATTCAACATGCTTACATTTTTTCTACCATCCATTGCCGGCAGGTGGAGCTTCCCCAGTCAGTATCATTGGAGGCGGACACCACCTTACCTCTCTTAGGTACGTCGGGCATTTGCACCATTTTCAAGTGGTCCTGAAGTTGGGCATTTAGCATTTCAATATTCTGCATCAAAACATTTTCCATTTGTTGGTTCTTCATTTGAGAGTTCTGCATCTGACCCTGCTGAAGTTGCGAACTGACATTTTGCATTTGCGCTTGTTCCATGAAATTCTCCTGATTTATCATTTGGTTCTGTTTTCCTCGTGGTTCATTTGGTGAGAATCTTGTTGCTGAATGAGCTTCACCGAATACTCCAGGCTGCATTATCGAAGGCCCAGGAGGCATTCCTGTATTTCCCACTGAAAAGTTCAAAATAATTTGCCAAGTGTCAAGTTAATTTTTACAATATATTTTTTTTGCATTATATTTTTTTATATAATAGCTTTCCAAAGATTTAAGAACTTGCATGGGAACTTCCTTGGATCTTGAGTCGGATTCTGCTTACCAGCCATGCTAGGACCTGTTTTCATTGCGGCTTGTTCTTTTATCTCGACTATAAGACTTGCCACAAAACTCATGTATTCATCCTGCAAAGTAAGACGACTCACATTTCATATATTCATATTCAACTTTATTTTATGTGATATTCCTAGATCAGTATATATTTCCTGAGTCAATTCTTATTAAATATAAATAATGCATCGGAATATTCTGAATTCAACAACAATGTGAATTTAGTGCACACCAAAAGGATTAAATAACTTCGAGGTCTTCCCACTCATGAATAATAATCTTCAACAACACTCCTCCTTTCCCTCAAACCTTTTCTTGTGCACACAAGAATTTCCTCATCAAGGTTAAAACATGAAATTACCCTGCTTTTAGCCCTTGAAAAGGCCTGATTTTCAATTTCCAAAGCATTTTTGGTTGTCGATAATTCGCAGGTCGTCACAGCTTTTTCTCTATACATTGCCAAAAACCGAAAGAACATCTTTGTTATATTTTTAAAAATCAGCCTCATCATAATAATAATCACTGCATCTGTAATTATTACAATTATCAAAGCACTGCACTGCGACGATTAAACAATGGAAACGAATCAAACATGCTTACATTTCTCCTACCATGCTTTGCCGGAAGGCGATGCTTCTCCAATCATTATCATTGGATTCGGACATGACCTTGACTGGGTACGGTTGTTTGATAATGACACTTTTTTTAAAATCCCACTTAAGTAACCTTCACTTGCGCACAACCACAGGATGGGTACTTGTTGGCTGCTTATCATACGAAAATAATAATACTCTCTTCACTGTCACAGTGTTAGTTGTACATACAAATTACTTATAATCTTAATGAGTCAGAAATCTTGTTATTATCATGGATTTTTTAAAATAATTTCATCTCACATTCGAGTTTCTTTGCCTTAATTTGAATCACACATCGACAAAGTTGAAAAGGATCGCTCTAAAAGTACCCATCAAATGCTTCTCCCAGTGCAGTGATAATTAGGCTCTAGCTTCTCATTTGTTGTTTGTGCGCAAGAGCAACAGCTTAAACAAAACAGTTCTGTCACAATTTATGACGCCATTGCTCTTTGCTACTAGTTCTTTATTGCCATATACTGTCTATGGCTGGGTTGTTTCTAGTAAGTGCCTACCTATAAACTGAAACTGGAGATAATTAATTATCAATACTAATCTACTACTAAGTATTTATAAATGAGCCGATCAATCAAGGCATTTAAATGAGCGGATCAACACGCATGAGCTGAAACTCAAACAGGGGCTGAAGTTTTTGATATATGACGCCTGACTTTCCAGTCACATTGTGGCTGGTGGGGGTTCTAGTTTTTATTATAACCTTCAGGAGGGATTCTGCTTCTCATTTATCATACCAATTAAAGCTACATTAATTAAAAAAGTGACAGTTAGTAACCAACAACTTTCTTGAAAAATTCTTGTCATTAACGTATATATATCTACAGGTATATTACAATAGTAATTTTTATCATTTTTTATCAATACTAAAATACAAAAGCATTAAATGCAGTACATTCTGAGAGGATTGTGTAGAACAATTACCCACAGAATTTTCATGATTCTGATAAACTGAAAATTAGAATTTGTCATGGTTATTTCCTCTAGCTCCGCCAGTTAGGTAAGGACCCAACCTTAGGTCCGTAAGTCCAATTAAAAATGGATAATTTTGCTGCAAGTGTTGCACTGGATAATCATGTGGTGAGTTGTAATAATGATTATTAAAAATATTTGAGAAGGCTATTATTCTGAATTTTATTAATTTTATTCCCCCTTAACAATCCTTATCTTGACAGATCCTGCAAGAGGTTTTTAAGTTCTTGAGCCCTGGAGACCTAAGAATTTGCTGCGAAGTCGATGAGAAATGGGGAGCCATCGCTGGACCCATGGTCTTTGAATATCATATCCGAGTGGATTTTCCGGAAGACGTACTTGAGAGTGATGAGAGTAAAGTAGTGATCACCAACGGATACCTCAATCCGCGAATCGAAAATAGAAATTTCTCCCCACAAGCAGAAACAGAATACCTTGAGACACTTAAGCGTGGGAATTGTTTCATAAGCTTGGAGATTTGTGGAACACCCAGGCCAGCCCACGAATTTGAAAAAATAGATTTCGTTACAAAGTTCAGAGCTCGAGTCTACAAGATTACTTGCTCCGGTTATAATTACCTTAATCGATTCTTTCGTGAACCATCGTCGTCACAAGACCTTCATGTGTTGCCGTACTTCCCACACTGTGAAGAATTTTGTGTCAGTAGCCTTTGCTCTCTTGCCTTGTTCTCCGACATGGAAGTATCTACTCAGTTGGTTCATCTAAGGAGAGTTCACCTTGGGAAATTTCAACCATTAAATAATAAGAACGAGTGGTTCCCAAGAAATTACTCAAAATTTTTAAAAATGGTTCCTAATCTTAAGGAAGTTCATGGAGTCCCGTTTGCCATGATAAATATTTTTGAGAAGGTGGAAAAAGTGCATTTGATCCGCTCGGTTCGGTATCACGGATGTGTATACAGGGAAGTACAAACCGAAGCACTGAAGACATTGGTTCAGTCGGGCATGAAATTTAAATTTCTGCGAATTGGAATGTACAGCGCAGAAAGGAAAGGTTTACTGGAGAAGAACATGCATTATTTTGATGATCTGTTGGAGACCGGAAAGGATACTTTGGAGCACCTGGTGATACTTTCGAAGAAGACAAGCAAGAACAATATTAAATTCCCTGCAACAATGCCTGCACTGAAGCACATAACTTTTAAAAAACTATTTGCCAGTAGCTCCATAAATTTTCCTAGCGATTTTGACTTCTCAGGACATTTTCCAAATTTGACGACCATTTCCTTCTCGCCCATAACCTTGACAGAATGGAAATCGGGTTCTTCTTGGTGGGGCTCCAAAGAAAAGCCGGTTTCGGAGGAATTTTCAAAGGGCATCAGACATTTAAGGTGCACTCGCGGACTAAATCGGGCTGTTCAACAGAAGATTCTGGAGAGATTCCCCTTTGTGAAGAACATTGACTACGTCGATGATGTTGATGAGACTGAAATGGATTGTATTGTTTCGGACTGAGTATGTCTTTGTCATTTTTACTTCGGAATCTGGCAATTCACATTGTACTTACGATACGGTCCGTTTTAAGAAAAATGTTCCCCGCAAACTGTTCTTATAATTTAACAAGAATATCAATTGGAGTTTACAAATGTCCGTTTATGAGGCATCAGAGAGAAATTTTAAATCGTTATGGAATTGAATAACTGCATGGTTTGAATAATAATAATTATTATTTTATTAACATTATTTGTAAAACTGTTTCTTCCGAGTGGTCATTACTTTTATGAGCTATTTAAAAAACTTTTACAGTCAAGATTATGTTAAACAGATTATTATAATTAATTTTTTAACCCAAACATTTATTCAGTCCAAATTATTTTAACCAATTGTTTTCCTAGCCAAAACCATTATAACCAAATTTGAATCCAGCTTAAATGTTTTAACCAAGAATTTATAACTCATCAGTTTTTTTTTCAACATTTGTTATTTCAAGTATTACTTTTACAACTTTATGAAAACTTAAGGTAACTCTTTGAATTTTACCATACAATAAATATCTTGTCTCACTCTTGAAATATAATAATTATAAATCGTCATCAGTGGAACTATCCGAGCTATTAGGAACTACTTGATCATTACACATACGAACACTTCCCAGCTGCGGATTCGGCACCTGCACATTCCCCAACTGAGCGTTTTGCATTTGGGCGCCTCCCATTGGCACTCCACTCATTTGCGTGTTCCTCATGTGATCCTGATGTTGGGCATCCTGCATCTGCATATTTTCCAGTTGTTGGTTCTGCATTCGAAAGTTATGCATCTGACTCTGCTGAAGCTGCGAGCTGACATTTTGCGCTAGTTGCATGAAATTCTGCGGATTCCTCAGTTGGTTCTGCCTTCCTCGGGGTTCATTTGATGAGGACGGCACTGCAGAGTGAGCTTGACCTGATCCTCCAGGCTGCATCATCGTAGGTCCTCCAGGCATCTGAACCATTCCGGGTTGATTCATCACACCCCCACCTACCATTTGATTCAACCGAGCCCACATCATCGCATGTTGGACACTGTCAATGTACTGCAACCCTGGATGTCTCACTGAGAAGTTCAAATTTATCTACATTAATTATATTCCATTTCAAATTAACAATACCTTTCTTTCCAAAGACTTAAGAGCAATTTCTGCGTTCACAAAAATTAAGACTGCGCAAACTATTCAAATTTAAATAACATGAAGGACGACATTCCAACACTAATGAATACCCATGTAATTCTAGAAAATGACAGAAAAATTAAGAATGGACCTTGAGCAGGATTTTGATCACCAGCAATTCCACTAGCTGCTTTCATCGCGCCCAACTCTTTTATGTAGACTAAAAATCTTGCCACATTACTCATGTATGCGCCCTGCAAAGAAATACCACATATATGCATTCATGGTTCGTAAGTCAGTGATTACAACATTAATGAATAAAAAGACCAACTACGTCAATTAAGGTTACATCCAAACGGTCAAATACAACTGCCATCACAGGCCTTGCACTCATAGGAGTAATCTTCAACAACCCCAAATCCCCTAAACTTTTTCTTGTGTGACACCAACTTTCTCATCATATTTAAGTATAACGTTAAAATATTAATTTACCCTGCTTTTAGCTTTGATAAAAATTGCATTTTCCATTTCCATGGGATTTTTGGTACTCGTCACCCCGCTGGTCAGCCTAGCTTTTTCGCTATATACATTGACAAAAACAGAAGTAACATTTTAAACTTGCTGTACAATTGAGCCTGATAATTATAATAATAATAAATTACTGCTTTTATATCGATTAAGTATACTGCGGCGATTAAACAATAAATACAACACGCTTACAATTCTTCTACCATCCTTTGCCGGAAGGCGTTACTTCTCCAGTCATTATTATCATTGGATGCAGCCATCTCCTTGACTCCGGTACGAGTGCTTGATGGTGACACTTGTTTCAAAATCCCTCCTGCGTACCCCGTACTTCTACACAATCACAGGATGTGTTTGGTAGGCTACTAACCATACGAATATTCCCTCTTTGCTTATTCACCCTCAGTATGACGGGTATAGTTGTACAAATAAATTAAAAATACTTTAAGTCTGAAATCTGGGTTTTTATGTCGACTTATGTCAATGCCAATGACACCTGCCTGAGATTTTTAAAAAAAATTTCCTCTCCCCACAAAAATGAATCACACATAAACGAAGTTAAAACTCTAAATCTCATTTAACCCAATGCAAATATTATTAATGCCGAGAGTCAACTAATGTTTTGCAAAAGTCCTGCTTTAAATAAAAATATTCTCAATCTTAGAACAGTTCTCCCGGTCGCTGTAAGAAGCTGCGTGTCTATGATACAAACTGAAACTGGAGTTACATTTTCACTGTAACCTTCGTTGTTCGTTGCAGAAATATAATATAAAGCAACATTAAATTCAAAAAATAAAGGCTCATCGCTTGCAGCAGCTTAGCTAACACACACCAACAAAACCTGAACTCACCTGACCCGACGGAGTAAATACTATTTTTAACTTCAGTTCGCGGTGGTATAGCTAGCTAGAATAACTGATAATTATTTGGAAAGTTAATACGTTACAATTGAAAAGCTACTTCCATTATGTCTATTAATCATTAGCCGTTTGTCAAATGCATGTAGTGTTTCTCGCGATTTAGCTACTTTTTTGAAGGCACTAACACTCATTCAGGCTACATATTTCGTTAGATCGTGCATATTACTTAAAACATATAGTGTGTGCATGCCTCATAAGTCTCCTATTAAGGCATTTCAGTGGAAACAAACCTTGGACTTTTGCTCAGAGAAAGCCAGCTGGAAGAAATACACGTATCATGTGTTTGTAACGTGTCTTGTCAAATTACTATCCCAAAAATAATGGGTAATAATAATGAACTTTTCAATGGTACGTACCATTAGTCTGCCTGGGATTTACATTTCAATATTAGAACACACAAAGGAGTAACTCGACGGTATCTTATGCAAAATTTTAAACTAAATTAAATAGACTCAAATTTTAAAATTTAAAACTTGAACACAATTTTACGCGGCATTTAATGATAAACATGAAAACCGCCCATAGTGGAAACTTTTCGCAGGAACCTCTTTTGCTCCCGTTGACTATGTCAGTAAATTGTGGTATGTGAATTGTGGTGAAAATGGAGTGGAGTTTTATTTCCTTCAAAGTTCCTGTTCCCTGTGATTTCTTCGGGAATCCATAATTTTGTAACCTTAGAATTAATAACATTCTAAAAATATTGTAAAAATATTAAAATATAACATTCAAAAAATTAATTTTGAATAATAAAAAACAAGGGATTTTTCAGGAGACCAGAGGTCATAGAATTTTGTTAAACGGCTCAAATTTTCAGGATACTTCCCAGGCGATGTCTGGTCCGCGTTTTGGTTAAAAAACTATTTATATTTCAACACCACTCATTTTTTATTTTTTAAAACGGAAGTTAAGTGAGAGATGAATAAGACGAAAATTATGCTCCCTCACAGATAAAAGTAACAATTGAAAATAGGACCTGTACGCCACCTTAGCAATACTAGATAATAATTAAAATTTATGTAAAAATAATTTGAACGCCATTCCAACTCAGTCTGTATTCAAGCAGATTTCATCCGACTCGGACCCTTGCAAAAGCGGTAAGTAGTTAGTTTCACGATGATATAACGAGGATAAGGTCATTACAACAATCAAGGTGACAGAAAGCGTTTATCTGGTAGTTCCATCATGGCTTTTAACACCACCGATCTTTTGGAAAGGTTTCAAACTCCAACTTCACCACACTTGACAAATCTTCTTGGATTTTTCTCAAATCTAAATCAAGGGAAAATATAAAAACATGTGGACAAGAAAACACACACTTCACACCAAAATCTTCTGTTGTATAAAATTGCCATTTTAACGAGGTTGAAAAAATCATTCATTCTGAGAGTTTATAACTTCAGGTCAAGTCAGAGTTACTTTCGAGCACGAAAATTGTTGTAGCTAAAAATTCATTTTACCTCTTCGAACCACGAAAGTGGGTTCGCGTTTTGTGTCACGGATGAGAATTCTAAAATCTGGAGGAAGAAAGTCAAAGCCAAATTCCTTAGACAACCAAGACATTGTGTAGAATTTGTCCAAAAAGATAGTTTCAGCTTCACTCCCGTCATCGTCCCAGTTATCATCCCACACTCTATTACCAAAGCTCAACTCCAATTTTTGCAAATCTAGATTTAAATAGCAAAACAATCGCGATTTGTATGTATCTTCAATTTTTCATTAAACATGTCTTCTCATTATTTTTACAAACTATCCACGTCCGTTATGAACTTGACGCATACAACTTTAAAATAAAAACAATAGCTAACTCGACAATTTCCGTATTGTTGAGTTTGCATAGAAAATTTCAATGTTCTTCTTGGGGATTTCTTTCCTGCCCTCGGGTGTCTTCAATTGAAAAAGTGATTCTTTCGGAATGCCCGTAAAAATTGAATCAAAGGTAAAACCTTGAAATTCCAGATTACTGGAATCCTGTACCTCGACCAGATTGAATGCAATGATCTCCATCCGAGGCCAAAAATCCGCGATTAACGGAAATATCCACGCCAAACTTTCTGGTCCTAGATCATCAATTACCTTCATCCTTTTGAGTGATGGGAATGATTTAGCGAATGACTTAATTTTGTTTGAGTCCAAATCGGAGTTCCATATCAGAACTAACTCAGTAATTTTCGATCCCCATAGAGACAATATCGTTGGCAAGTATCTGACCGCAGAACCCATCACAATTTCCACTACTCTGACGTTCGGAAAAATTCTATTAAAGTTAATATTTAATGGACTTGGTTCATACTCATTTAATTCATCGAAATAAAGGAATTGAATCTTTTTTAAAGAAGTCATTGGTGAAATCTCTCCAAATTCAAATGATTCCGATGGATACAGAGCCAAAGTCTCCAAACTCTCATGGCTGGACTGGAGAATTTGACAAATGAAATGCTTCAAGTTTTCCCGGAGCAGATATTTTCTCGGATACTCACTTGTGTAATAGCTACGTACGCCATCTATTTCGAATTTACATAGGGAGAAACTAAATGAACTTAGCTTCGGTTCAAGTTGGGAAAAATTTTTCAAGGCAACATCCAGAGGACCGCCGCCGTCTATAATCTCTTCACTGTAATAGTCACCAGTAAAGTTCTCTCCGAGTAGAAGGTAAGTTGGATAGCAGATTGATTTTACCAAATTAGTCTTCCCAGTGGAAGTCAAAGCATCTACCAGATGGATTGGAAATTCGTGTATTTCTTTAAGTTTTGGTGCCATTTTGATGAAGGACTCCGCCACTTTGATGGACGAGTAAGCTTTTTCGAAATGCTCCAAACATCGTCCAAAGGAAATCTTCCTCAAATTGATTAACACATTCTGTGTTAAGCATTCGTTATAATCTTCCCAAGAGGGGCCACCGAACAATGTGATACTTAAATGGGTCAGATTCAAGTAGCAAAGGTTTGGGAAAAGGCGAGAGTATAGACGGCCCAAGGGATACAGTAATTCATTTTCAACTGAGCATGGAGTAAATTCACGAACTAAATGTCCAATTTTGGAGAGAAAATCCTCGACTGCTGGAACCTCAGCGCATGTCGGATTCAAGTTCCCAAGGTAAATTGCAAATTTCCGTTCTTTTGAAGATTCCTCCAACAATAACGCAACTGCGGCTGGAAAAAGGAATATCTTTCTGTCACTTCGTTTTGAAGACCAGTCTAGTTTTGTGATAAGTCACGTGAATTTGCTCTCCAATATTTTTCCCGTAGTAGCCAGGCCTAATTGTCACTAGAAAGTATCGTGTGCAGAACTGCCCCAGAATGTAATTCCAGCTATTTACTACCCTGCAGCACTCCAAGTCTTTCCCATTCAAATAACGACGAAAGATATTTTGCAGAACCTATACATGTTGCAATATATTTTAATCGGCTTGGAACTCAGTGAACTAACAGTAAATACATTTTATATTTTAAAGCAAGTTAAAAATACGCTTATAAGCTTACGAGATCATTTGACAGCGCATCAGTGGTAATAAGTAAGGGCCGTTCAAAGTGTCCATTGTCTGTTTTTCCAACGAACTAATGACTCCATTTCTCTTGGAAAATTTTTTGGAAATTTTTCTCCGTTTGTGAGCCCTGCTCTTACTGTGGCACCCCCTAGGATTTTCATTGTCCATGGTGCTTCTCTCCTTAAATGTGTTTAGCTTCAGACAGATCTGCTTTAAAAAAGTTCACGAAATGAGTTACATTCTTGGACAAAGTGGGGCACGTCCAAATTGAAACACCAGTAAATATCTGCGCAGGTGCTGCGGTTAGTTGCAATATTTTTTGCCCACTTACAACCGTTAATGTTAAACCGCCAAATAAACAATGCAATGATGCCTGCTTACAATATACACTATTGTTTACTGCTTTTGTCATTTGCAAGTCTGTCAGCTACTTTTTTCGGTTCGAGATTTTTGATATTTTTTCTGATGCACTTATAAAATAAATTCGATCCCTACGTTTATCCTGCTAGGATAGCCTTCAATACACTCTCGGTACTGTCCTAGGTATCTTGACCTTTTTGTTTTTCCTCTTGGGTTTCCTTCTCTTGAAAGGTGTATAAAGGTATTCCTAGTTAGTCCTACCTACTGTAGGTGTAAATAAAAGAAAGTATTGAAGTGTACACGTAAGAATACAATACCCATCAGCAAACAGGTCAGATTCTAAAGTAATACAAATTCTCCACGCCAATTACAATAATCATAGTAAGTCATAGTTACTTAATAAAGACAAATGCCTTTGGACTCTGGAATTTACATGGGCAATTGTCTATCTCTGGAAGGCGTTTTTTCCTATTATATAGCTACTTCTGAAATATTTTAGTTGAGAAAATAAACTGATGAGACAAAAGAAGGTGGTCCACTGAATGCAGCTTTTTATTTTATTGCCTTGCCTTCATATCAGACTCCGTTTGAATACCCAGTTTGGGCGACTCTGGGGTTTGTTATGATTTTTACAGTGCATGTTGTCGAGTAAAATGATAATTTCAATTTATTTAATTTAAATGAAAGATTTTATATTTTATTTTTCGAAAAGTGATGTTAATTTTAATTTAAAAAGTAGAAATATTTTATTTTGCTGGAATTGAAACTTTAATTTTAAAAAGTTAACTAAGCAAGAAAATGATTGGCCGAAGCAAATTATGCAACTTAATTGGACATTTAACTGCGACCAAAATCTTACTCCCAAAA
>JAQFXU010002872.1:0-18613 GCA_034693705.1 Spatulosminthurus flaviceps
TGTGTCACCGGTCATTGTCCTTCTGGATAAGCCCTATACTGTACCATAGGTGATTTAAATACATGGGCCACTGCCTATGTATTACCTACTCATTAGATTGCCGCAAAAACGTACCCGTGCCTTTTACTCGTATGATAACTGCTGTCACACTCACACCGGGTTCAAGCTCACCCGCTCCGCTCCTATTGATTTTCCGGAATCAACCCAGTAAATTAGACACACATTCCAGCAATATATCCAGAGCTCTAGCTCTTGCTCGGAGAAGATAATATAATGTTAAAGATCTGTTTCATTGCAGAAAACAAAGTAGTAATTACTGGTATATTAGAAAAATTTGTGAGCTTGTCGCGTCGAGTGATCGTTTGAAGTACCGTAAAGTTAATTTAGTTTTTATCCATAAAAAATAAAGGTGCCAATAATTATGTGATAAAACTATTAAGGTTGTTAATCACACTGGCTGAGATATGAGTATCCTCTCAACCAGTTTATCTGCGTTTGTTATTTTTTATTATATTACTCTCATTAGGATGGAAAAGGAAGTTGTTTTTGAGTTCAAGGAGTATGATAATATTGAATCATCGAAGCATGTAAGTTCAAGAGCATTTTCAACTTCAAATACCCGGAAGTTATAGTTATACAGGTTCATTGTCCAGGAAACTGTACCTAGCGGTAAATCTAATTGCCATATTTCCAATTTTTAGGAGATCGCTTGGAGGGAATGGGAAGCTGCTTGCGAGCAAACACCCGCTTGCTTGGGACTAGCTCACTTGAATAAAACAAAATGTGTGAGGAAATGCATGTCACCGAGTTGCTACACAGAACTTTATTCATTTGATGAAGTAAGTTAATATTAAGTTTTATTTGAATAATCATGATTTACCAATTATAAGTACACTATCTGAAGGGTTTCAGAATTTAAAATTGTAAAATATTGATTACAGCTGGAAGAAGGAGAGATTGATATCCGGGCTGTGTCATTTAAGGGTTGCTTCAACCAGAGAAGTGGAAGGAAGAGAGTTTAAAGATTACATGACATGAATTTCTTGCTTGTTGTTAGTCCGAGACCACCTATCTGTTATTACTTTCGCTATTTGATAAAACTAAAACGTTTCTGCGATTTGTCTAATCAATAAAATACAAAGGAGGTTGAATATATAAAAATCTGAGCTTTTAATTGTTATAATGTGTCATTCTTCCATGCACTTAATGTATGAAAAGCTTTACAGTAAAATACAATAATAATTATTATTTCACACTATGAAGCAAAAAGTTAGTTTATAAATTTTATGACAACTGTGGCTCATTTGAATAATAACTGGCAATCCCACTTTGACCCTCATGAATTTTAAACTCCTCGGCATCTAGTTCCTCCAGACCTTGCCAGTTTAATCCAATCCTTGAGACTCCGTTGATCAGGCTAACATCTGCATATATATTTCGTGACGAATATTTTTCAAAGGGGATGTGCTCCGTGCTTCCTGTTAAAATGGGAAAAATGTGTGAAAAGTTAGTTTCTATATGTATGTTTTAATAACTAATAACTACTGATTTAAGAATGACTGGCAGAACTGAGTAAAGCACAGTAAGGGAAGTAGTTTTACCTGGTAGCAAGACTCGGTAATCGACGAAATAATCTGCAATATCATTCTGCCTTCCGAATGCAACCTCAACTTCCCAAGGAGTTACCACAACTTGATAAAACTCTTTACTCTCAATCAAAGTTGTTTCAGGACATGCAACTAAGACAAAGGCATTAATGTCCGGAAAGTTAGCTAATTTGGGCGCTGATATTTCCCCGATGGATACAACATAGCTTTTCTTCCCTGCCTGTTGTAGATTTGATTTTAAATGGCGAATTACTTCAATGTAGTTATCCACTGAAAGAGTTCCCACTAAAATTCCCACGGTATCCGCTTCCCGGAGTTTTTCGATATAATAATTTCTTTTCATGAGTAATCTTTGTATGGAAGGAGTTTGGATAACAGAAGACTTTGAAGGGTCATAGATAGAAACTTCCGGCGGGGACTCGTCCGAGTTACTCCTAGAATATGCTTTATTAACCTGAAGGATCCTATTAATTACTGAACGTTCTGTAGAAGTGAGGAAGAATATTTTGCGAGGTATTTCAAAGTTTTCCTTAACATCCTGTAAATTTTCTAGAACATTCGCTTCCAGGGATGAAATATTAGGGTAACCTTCTTCAATTAATTTTTGCTTAAGTTCTAAAGCAACATCTTCATACTCCAAATCAAATAATATTCCAACTTGCACCAACGGGTTTGAGTAAACTTTTTTGAAATCCGACAGTAGTTGCAAGCTGTTGACTCCAGGTCGAACATGCACGTATAAAACAGGGAGCTTGCTCTTACGGGAGGAACCACATGAGTGTCCAAAGTGTACAAGAGCGTCGGCATTGATATGTGCTGCCGTCTTCTCATCTATACAACAGCTTTGCAAAAAAGAAAAATTCAAATTGACCCCAAAACTTCCTCCCAATCATATACATACAATGAGTCTTCACAACCAACTCTTACTCAATCATCACCAATAAATCCATCTGCATCATCTTAAGTCACACTCTGACTGTCACACAATTAATAAAAAAACTCCCTCACCTTCCATATGTGGAATCTGCCAGAACATAAGCCCTAGCACTCCCAATCCTCTTCGAAATACTGTTGTAAACAAGCACTGTTAAATGTACCAATTCATCCGGGAATTGTAGCGCCACCTACGAAACACATTTATGCTTATATTGCACACAAAAGAAACCATTCTAAATCACTCATCTTTACTCATTTATAAACCTCTTCCCAATTTTTTCAACCTTCATGAAAAATTCCATTAACACAGTCTCTAAATAATTTACTCATTCTCTTCCATAAATCCAAAATTTACCTAACACTTACCCTCTGATAACCATTGTCCACAATCCATTTCACACATTTGTCCACTTCAAAGTACGTCTCATAATTCTCACTTAAGTTTAAAATTGGCGATATCTCTATATTTTTCCTTATCGAGTCTTCCCCTGAAGAAGTTATGGCCGTCATCTTTATCTCCGGAACAACAATTATTTGATTCAACGTAGAACCAGATTATGCCCAAAATTTAAACAGTAGTTCACTCACAGTTGTATAGGCAGTGTAGTAATACGATCAACTTATTCTTCTGACGACGTTAGTCATTAATCATATAGGAATTATATTACAGGATTATTTGACAGAAATAAACTCGCCAAATCACCAAAAAAATTACATTCCTCGTCTCTTCCGCTTCCTCACAAATCTCTATTATTCCTCCTCACAGAATTATTCAAAAAATCAAAAAGAATCTACAAACGTGGACTTCTTATTCTTATCAAAACTCATTCAACTTCACAATACCCAACAGCCCTGTATAAAATTTTTTGCAAGCAGCTTAGCTTCTCACGTGGAATTTCAAACTGCTCCGCGTCTGCAAGTGGTTCGATTTTAGTACTATGATATACACATGCTGCTATCCAAGTGTAATAGCAGCAGTAAAATGCTATTGAAGCTCTCTCTCTCTCTTCTCTCCACACACATGCAGGCCGGAGGAGAGAGCAATATTATGAGGTACTTGTGAGAGCTATCTGACGATGACCTAAAGTCAATCTGTCAATGTCAATTCAATGATAATATTATCCTCATCGTACTTGGGCCTGCCAATATATCTGTATGTACTAACAAAATAAGATTTTCAACAAGCCCGAGGGATTGTAAGGAGTATTGAGGGTGTTGCTCCAGAACTTTAGTCGACATTTTATTTGAGATTGAATGTTGGCAATTGTATCATCGTAAGTATAAGCAAAGTACAGTCGCTGTAATTATTGTTGTTAAGTATATAACTTTGTATCAGAACTATAATTTTGAACCTTCCTTATTTTGGTTACACATACTATAAATAGACAGTATTTTGAAAAATATTGAAGTAAATGTAGAGCTGATAAAAGTTCCTTGAAGATTTTGCAGTAAAAGTCACGAACGTGCTTTCACCTTGTCACACTCGTACATTCATTGATACCCGTTACAGCTATTTTGGTTTAGCTATACTTCAGAACCATAATCATCGCCTAGAGGTGAGTTCAAGCCTGTGTAGTTGAAAAACCAGAGTTAATTTTGATTTTTAGTTTATAAATAAATCATTTTTACAAAATGCTATATAATGTAATATGTGTATTACATATGTTCAAGAGAGTAGAGGTGCTTAAGTAGGTACATAATATAGGTGAAATGTGTTAAAAAGTTTGAAGTGCTTAGGTATGGTTTGAAGTGGATGTATAAATGGGGAAAATGCTTTGGAGTAAGGCTGTGTAAGTGCTCACCTTCAATGTAGTAGTTGGAGGAGCATCCCGAGGAAGACCAAGGACGTCGGCGAATTGGTCCATGACGAAGGAAAGGTCAAACTCGGTGTTTCCAAGCTTAACAACGGCTTCCCTGTAATTGTTCAAAGTAGTTGGATCCGTGATAGGTTGCTTGGCTTGGAGGGTCTTTTCTAAGTTGGCTTGCAATTTTGCTGTTGCTTCTTGAAGACTTTTGAGCTCTGTAAGAAGCGCGTCGTCGGAAAAGGCCGAAGCAGTGAAAACTACTACGACGACAAGTACTACAAAAATAGTCTTCATTTTTGAAAGAGTTATTATTTGGTAGAGATATTTTAATGGAGCTGTATAAATTGAGACAAGAGCTTTATGGAAGATACAATAACCCAAATTTAGACGGAGCTTTATATATAGGAAGAGAAATCCATGATTGAGTCACCAAGCAAAAAATTCAGATCATTGTGTATACAGAGACGTATGCGTTGACAAGATGCTAATTATATTATTTAAGTTTTTTGCCCATGTTTTGTCCTACATTGAAGAAGGGATCACATCATCTTTTCAATAATTCAAGCCGATAATGACCTTGATGAGGAATGGCTGTCGTTGCACCTTACATGTTAGTTCGCTTATTAGATTAATTGGTACATATAGTAAGTGAGTCTTAATTGCTTCGGAAATTTAGCTTGCTAACTAAATGTTTTCACAAGTAATTTCTTTGTTCTCCATCCTTGATCCTTTCGCAGAAATTATTTGCAGGGATATTCCGCTTAAGCACTACTAATAATTATTATTGGCTACTGTTGGTGTATGCAAATTGAGTTTCATGCGAATTAGCTTCCCAGGTTTGGACTTCCTCGAATATACTAAATAGCAAGCAATTATTGTTGATTCATGGTTAATTGTTTTGTTTGTTTTCGTATTACAGGATAGGTCCTTTTGTTTAACTTTCAATATTTGCCAAGGATAGACTTCATAGGAAGAGATTCGAAAATGAGTGAGGTAGAAAATTCAATCAACGTCATCGCAATTCCAGAAAATCTTGAGGATATCAACCCGGCGTGGTTATCATTGCTCTTACAATTTCCTATAAGTACCTCAAATTTTGTGGCAACACCCAATGCTCATGCTGGCTCAGGCTTCTTGAGCGAAATAGTGAGAATCTCTTGCGAAAAAACTGATGGGACTCCATTGAAACTCATTATCAAGTTATTACCTCAAGGAGATTCTTCCAACACTGAATTTGCCAAGAACATGGTGATAGATGCAGGTTTTGATATAAGGGAGATAAATTTCTACTCTACACTCGCCCGGGATCTTGTACAGGTGCTTCCTGACTTGAAGAATTACTTCTGTAAATTCTACACTGGATTCGTCACGGAAAACCCTAGAAGTTCCGTACTAGTTTTAGATGATATGAAGCCTGCAGGCTATTCCACCGTCAATTGGGCGGGTTACCTTTCTCAAGGCCAAATTGAGGAAAGCGTTCGGTTCATGGCCAAGTTTCACTATGCTGGCACAGCTCTGGAATCCAAGAAGAAAAAACCGCTGCAGGAAGCCTATCCATTTCTACAAAATCCAGACAAAGATGATCCGACCAATTCCGCGTTTTTCACTGCTTTTATTGGAGGAATGAATAAGCTGGATGCCTTCTTTGAAAAAGAGAATTGTTCCGCAGGGTTTCGAGAATATTTTAACAAGCTGATGCCGGATCAGATTTCTATTTTCACGAAGGTCTTCAAAGTCATGAACGAAAATGCAACACTAATTCATGGAGATTTGTGGTCTAACAACATGTTGGTGTCAGATGATGAAAAGTCGATTAAAATTATTGACTGGCAGTTGGTTGCATGTGGTGACCCAACTTTTGATCTTGCAGTAGTAATTGTTAGTATTTTACCCCCTGAACGTTTGAACCGTAAGGAAGTGGATACACTCCTTCGGCTTTACTATGACATGTATGCGAATCTTTTTAAAAGCCATGACCAGGAAGAATTATTGCCACGGAACTGGGAAGATTTTTCAACTTGCTTTTACACGTACGCTATGGCGTTTGTATTTGCTTGGTTTTCATACGGCCCCTACCCGTTTTCTTTAAATTTCCAGCGACTTGTAAAAATCTACGACTTCTTGAGGGTTGAAATGGATATTAACTCGTTTTTACTAACACTTTAACGCTGTATGCTAAAATTCAGTCTTAACGCCTGGACCTGGTAAAAAACATTGTACCGGAAAGAAGCTGAGCTGTTGCTTAGGGTGATTCTAAACTCCAGGTTAAATATTCCAATACACATATAACTGTGATACATACTAAGGTGCTTTATATGATAAGAAATATGCTGAACTAATGTAAGCAAAAATTATTAATATTATGATTGTTTTGAATGTATCATATATATATTAAAATCTGTATTTAAGTATTTACATATTCGAAATATTAATTTCACTCACAGTCAGTCATGATTTCAAATTTTTTCAATATCGAAGAAAAATAAAACTGCTTCGGGCTGGCCCGTAAAATAATGTTGAATAACTTTTGTATTCCACGACTTGCGATTATGCGACTAATTGTTTAAATGCTGGAATTTACCCTTAATAAAGGCATCTTAAATATTTACTATATGTGATTCTACACTATCAGTATCACAAAATTTAAGCTGATGTAAAGAAATTGTAAACAGAAATAGAGTTGATCAAACATGAGAAACTAAAACTTCAGAAACCTTAGGAGTGATTTCACGAGAACTAAACTTACAATGAGAATATTTTTTTTATCTACCCAATAACAAATCATCTTTAGGAGTTGAAAGTTTTTTGGTAAACAAATAAATGACGGCAATAATTATAATGATGGCTGGGATACCTAAACCCACTGCTAGAGTCAGTATAACCAGCATGGACACAGTATCAGAGGGTGGGGGTCCATATCCGGTTAGATATGTCCAAGAAATGTGAGGAGTAGCATTAAAAAATCCATCTCCCTGAGTTCCAAAAGATATATTGGCACGTTGCGCAATGAGGGTACTGATATTACTGCCATAGAAACTCCATAAGAACGAATCATCCAACTGTATTGGACTTTGATCCTTCAGATCATAGATGTGCACATCAACCGAATCAGCTATATCCCGGATTTCTCCTGTGTAGCTTACAGGTTTCCATTCTAGATAGCTTTGATCATACGAATTGAAAACTGGGGTGCGAAGACTATGCATCTCGAAAACTCCAGGGCTGTTCTCGTCGTCCAAAGTTTTGGTTTTCTGCACGACGATTTTGTCCTTATCAGAGACATCACCGGTGAGTTCAGCTACCTGCTGCACCAAAAGGTAACCCAGGCCAATACGAGTTTTCGATGTCAACGTATTATTAAGGTCAACCTTGTTCAAGGATATATCCACCTGCGAAGTGTTGCCATTGTGACGCAAGTAAGGTAAGACGGTTCCATAGCCTTCTTTGTTATGAATTTGAACCTTAAAATTTAAAATACCAACATGAACCTTCAATATTTCTAAATTTTCATTACTAAAATCCCAAAACTCTACTTGAAATTACAAGTACTAGCACTACTCTATCAAACCAGAAATTACCGTGATGTTAATGTATCCCTCGCGACCAAACGTGGCTCCGTCGTAGTCCTTGGCTACCATAGTGAACCGAATCAGGTCCTCACTCACAACAAAAGTTCGAGTATCTTTGGCCCAGTAGAATTTCTTAGTGTCATGACCAAACACTCCGCTTGCATTCACCTTATCCATCTCTACAACATCATTTTCATCATGGAATGTCCAAATCTAAAAGTAGTAACCATTTAAAAAATGTATTTATGCAAACAAATTCATAATGTTTATCAACTATTTGCAACAACAACAGCAATTTCAATAATAAAAACTTGTAGCTTAATACCGTCGTCAAACTCCAACCAAATGAGTACAAGGTTTCTGGAGGATCAAACATCACAGATCCAGATTGTCCACTAATAAAGCTTGTCCAATCAATGGACAAGTTTGTACCCAATTCAGTTCGGGCTAGTAACAACGTGGGACATCCAAAAAAGTTCCACACGAAATGAATTGTATCAGTCTCACTATCAGATCGAACATGAATAAGAGTCCCATTCTTGCAATAAGATTCTCCAGCAGGACATCCAGGATTTTCTTCTAAAGTTAGCTACAATTATTCCAAAAAACAATTCATAAAACTAGAGCCTATTGTGTTTACATCAGACCCATCGATACACACAAAATACGCCCAAAATCATTCATCATCATTCATGACTCATTTTATCAATCCTATGTCAGATCTCATGCATTAATAATTTCCCCAAGAATCTTTTATAAAGTGCATTCTTTACAAAATACTCTTATTTGAAGGAAGGACCACAACAAGAACAAAATATTATTTTTCTCACCTTCCGTATTAATTCCTTATCATTCTTCGATTCCACAAAACCATTCACCATCAGAAACACACTTATTACCACAAAATTAAGTTTTGGCCACATTTTTATTAATTCATGTATTTTAACTTTCCCAACTATTTTGATATACTAAATTTTTCCGTTGCAATTGCATGCGTACAACGTATGACACCGAAATTATATCACAATTTCCCTAAAAAAGTGGTAATATCAATTTACAACATATCACAAGATATTCAATTCATTTAATGAAGTTTTGATTTAAATAATTACTAGAAATCACTCTCGTAAATATTGACGAATTTTAATTCTTCTTCCAAGAAACAATAACAAATATCTACTTGTTGTAAATTATCGTCGACAAGTACGAGCAATGTAATTACATGGACAATTTTCCTTAAGACATCCTGACTCGAGCAATGTTTCTCTGCTATGTTCTTCAAAAATAAAATATAAATCTACTTCTGAGCACCACCACTATAAATTATACACTGGTGTCACGTGTCCCAGTAAGTAACATCCAGAGGATACTTTTCAGCTTTCTGTATTTATTTATTGCTCGATAAACTGAACTTTAATCTTCCAGTTCAGCCAAGTTTAATTGTTTATAGTGATTTGTAATTATCTCTCACAAACAAGGCAATAGTCATCATTTACACAAACAAACTGATCTGATATGTTCGTGCTATTGCCATATTGTGTATAGCTATATGTTGTTTCTGTTTACTGCTCCACTAAAATGTAATAAAAACCCATTGAAAGAAATCCCACACGCAACGCACAATGTTATTGTGAGTAGGTGTACTCTAAAGTAGCTAAAATTCCACAGGAAACAGCATATGTGTCTAGATTACGAGCACATATCCCTGAAATTCCAGGTATAAAATAGTTTGAAAAAGCATTGCTGACTCAAATATATTTTCGCATATATCGGGATATTACATAATAAGCGGAACAAGGAACTATTTAACTTTACGAAGTTGATGAGTGTCTAAACGACAGGGGGTACTGTGGACCCCCATTAAAAGGCCGGGGGGTACACTTATGTATTTTGTTTAAAAAAATGCATATTCTAACGATCCTGTTATTGGATAGAGTTTAACCATAAATGTTTAGGTATAGGTTTCAATTTTGGATAAAACTGTCAAATGTTGCTTTTGCAAATTTTGCTCTAAAACCGAAGTAAAAGAGGATTCTTTCCCGCCCAGATGCGTATTCCTTAAAATCCGTATAAAAAGTCATGTTGATCCTAATTATTCCTATATATAAGTTGCAGGCAATGCAATTTTACTTCAACTTAAGCAAATAATAGAGATGCCTGAATTCGCTTAGATTTTGTGCGTTTCTCAAAGTACATAGTGAAATTACAAATACATGTGCAGACATGTGTTTTGACAGAAAATCTATGGCCACAGGTGATTATGTAGTTACGATTCTTTGGTACCCCCTGTCCATTCATGATTACTTGTTTAGTAGCACCTGAAGTAAATACATAAATTGCCATGCTAAACATAAACACACAAACTTATGCAATTTATTTTAATGTTGTTACAATAAGCTGCCCGGTGCACTTAAACGGTTTCCGTAATTTATGCTGCCCTTTTTTCAAATAAATCAAATTTTTTAAATTAAATGCTAGAAATGTCAGTAATGCTTATCAAAGCGAAGGAAACGGCATGGAAGTACATTGGCACATGGAGTTGCACATGAATGTAATTTGAACAGCCAGTACCAGTAGAGCTCAAGAGCTCATTTACCCCCTTCCCGCTTATCTCCAGAAAAATGTTTATTCAATTGATTGCATCAGTCTGTTGCTCGTGTTGGTGTAATATTTTGTATTTTCACTATAATTTGTGCGATTGAATTACTTGTATTGAATGGCGCTGATTGTATGGTATGAAATGTGTCAGACATGTAGACAGTATTTTTACTTATAATTGTGGAATCAAGAAGTTCACAGAAAAAGTAGATAATTTGGTTAGGTTGATGTTAAGTAAGAACCTTGTCTTTGGCTTCTTCTAAGTCTGCTTTACGTCAATACGAACGTCGCCTATTCAAGGTTTATTTTATTTAATACAAAACGTAGTGATGTGAGTCATCAATAAGCAGTATCTGTAATAGAATTAAGTCAGTCTGTACTAGTACAGTTAGTACAGCATGCCTGGTTTTTGCACCACAGCACAGAACTTACAAACAACTAGAAAAAAGACATATTTGCAGATTGACACATAAAGTTTCCTATGAAGCAATAACAATGTACACTTTCTTTCCTACGTTGTGTTGTAATAATAATTATTATTAGATAAAAATGAAGGTGAATATAATATAGGCGAAGCTTTCCATCTTATAAAAAGATTTATTCAAGTTCATTTTTTGCAGTAATTCAACCAAATATTTTCGGATTTTTCATTGCATTCAAAATTGATACAACCTTAACTCTCAAAATAGGGAAAATGCATTCATTATTATAATAGCATCTCTGTAAAGTTGCAGAATTTTTGGGATCCCTTGGATATCCCAACACAAGAAATCTGCTGTACAGTACTGGGGATGCGGATGAGAAGAGGAGTACAGAATTAAAATGTCCTCATTACGGCAATAGAGTTAACTTTTTCTCTGCAACTGATATATTATAAGTCATGTCCGAATGGTTTTACAGTAAGTCCTCGTAAGGGAATTCGGGGTGTTGTTTTGCACTGGAAAGACATAATTTATTCAGGTTAAATCGGCCTTAGCCCTTTTAACCGCTGGAAAGACATAGATGGACAGATGTTTATGCGGTAGTTTAATCGTTTACATGGATGCACGTTCTTGCATGTAAAAATTATGTATTGTTTTAAAATTTTAAAACAAAACTTACTCATCCCTCCCGCTGAAATTGAAGGTCCTTCCGGCGTAACCTCGGTCAAGACTCTCCAGTTTTGTCATATCTTCTGAACTCAGTTCAAAATCAAATATCTGCATGGAAATTGTACCATATATTATATAATAGAAATATTTTCGCGAGCAGCGTTTTGAAAGTTGGAAAAAATCAATACATTGTGTGGATGAGTAAATCAAAAGAATAAATCATATGAATTCTCCACACGTTTCACTAAATAATAACCTGTAAGTTACTCCGGATTCTCTCGGGTGTCACGCTCTTGGGTATAACAACAATGCCTTGTTGGACTAAAAATTTTGCTAAAATTTGTGCTGATGTTTTATTGTGGTTTTTACCAATTTCAACTACCACGGGGTTATCCAGAAGTCCTATATCTTCAAATTTTCTGTGTTAATCGATCATTGAAAATAATATTATTTGTTTTGTTGTTACATCATTTGTTTACTATAGTATAGCGTTGCAAGTATTTTAACTATATCCATAGGTACACCCCAATAATATCCATACTTACTGGCCTTGTTTAGCATACAGAACTGCCCTCCCCGGTGAACCAAAGGCTCCGTAAGCGCAAAGAGTTACGCCAAGCTTAGCACAAGTCGCCCGTAGCTCCTTTTGTTGAAAGTAAGCATTCATCTCAACCTGTCAAAAAAAAATACAGTCATTGTGAGGTGGATATATTTCACTTTAATTTTTTGTTTACATACATTTCATCGAATAATTTCACCTGAATATTTGCAGGCTGTATTCTAGCAATTTTAGAGATACGTTCCAATTGTTTAGGGCCGAAGTTGGAAACACCAATGGATTTAACTCTGCCACGATCCACTTGTTCCTCCATAAGTTTCCAAATTGCCTCAAGATCAGTGGTTACATCTATCTGCATTTTCCCGTCCTTGAATGCAAAAGGATTGTCATCGGAAAGATACTGGGTTCCCACAGGACTATGAATAAGGTATAAATCCACATAGCCAAGTTGTAAATTGTCAAGAGATTTTTGAAGGAAGTATTCAAATCTCTCTTGAGTTAAACCATGTGGAGGCAACTAAAAAACATGCAAGACGATTGTTATAAAATATATAGTTTCAAGCCTAAAATCATATCACAGGAAAAACCGCGCATTTCATAACATTTTAATGTAATTAAATATTTTTAGTAATTTTCTAAGTGTATATACTTTAGTGGTGATGAAAAGCTCCTCGCGCTTGATCTTCCCCTCATCTATCCAACGTTTCAATACTTTTCCAATAACATGTTCGTTCCCGTATACAAAAGCTGTATCAATGTGCCGGTATCCACACTCCAATGCTACATCCACGGCTTTCTCAAGTAGCTCTTCATCTGTTGACTTTTTACATTTATAACGGTTTCATTACTTCTATATAGTCTATAGTATGCATCATTTGATAATATTATTTCATGTAAATATTCATTGTGTATTTTTGTTGCGAAATTATTGCATTTTCTTAGCATACAAAAATTTTCTTCTCAACTTACCAACCAAGTTCCTAATCCGATTAAAGGCATTTGATTACCATTCGAAAATGTAACGTATTGGGCCATGCTGACGGCTGCTACAATGTAATTCTATTTACTTGATCCAACAATAAATACGAAATATTTAAGGCTAGAAGTTTAGATAAATGAATACGTGGAAAGAAAGTCGAGAGCAGTACCTGCTTAGTTATAGTATATGATTCACCTCAGAGCTCAAAAGCAGACTGAAATTATCAGGGACTTTGTGTTTCTCTGGAGGAAGAAAAATCTCTGTAGGAACATATCTGCATCTTATTTGCCGTTTTATTTTAGAACACCTGTCGGTATAGCTTGAGTTGTCAACTCATTTTCAAATGTATCTGTCTACCAAGCCGGTTATCCCATGGGTACTATGGTACTATAAATCGCTTCTTAATAAAAATTGATACATATAGTGACATAGTGCTGCACGAAAATGTTAAGACATATTCCTCATGCTAGCATATACTGTAACAAAAGCGGATTAGCTATATAGTTGGAGACCATATATATATATAGACACGATCTGCAATCAAAGCTAATTGTGTAAGGTTGAAAAGCAGGGTTTACATGATGGGACTAGTAATTTATTTGATAACCCATTAGCCATCAAAACTCCTTATGTAACAATTTCTATGCATATCTATTTTTTATTGTACTTGTGGGAAAGTTTCATGCTGGAAGCTTGTTATTAGAAAATTATTATTGCGTCGTTGCTGCGAGAATAGAGCATAGCGTCTTTATTATTTCCACAATATTTGATATTTTATTTAGTACGTAAATATCTATATATGTACATTTACATCTCAGAGGAGAATTCTTATCTGCACAAAAAATCGCATGAAGCCCTCTCATTTTCATCAAGTTCAAGGCCAAAAATCGCATTCTCGTTCAGCATTACATACAGCATCATTGTAATACACAGCATATGAGACATATGTTCGTAAACTGAAGCTGTCTTATATTCATTGGGGCTCATTCGACAATGTACATTTAAAAGCATAAACAAAAGGCTTTTAGGTTATTTTGCATGTGGAAGATATATAAATGAATATTTTAAAATTCCTCCGATTAAGTTTTATAGATGAAAATGCATGTTTAAATTGCCAACATTTATTGGAATTTTAACTATGTATATAACAAAATGTGTTCCGCGTAAAACGCCATTACGCGAATGTTTATATTTCCAAGTCTTACTTTCTAATGTGATTAATTTTACTTTAAAATATTCACTCAAACCAAGTTACTGTTAATTATTTTAAAATGATGACTCCAACCATTGGTGAACTAATCTTGTCGAAGTAGCTCCTTGTGGGGATATTCAGGGTGAGCTTGAATTCTTTTAATTGAAATAAAGAAAATTATTGTAAAATATGTATAAACCGAAAAAATAAAAATTAGTAGAAAATATGGTAGGTTAAAATCATTCACTCAAAGCTCAACAGCTTCTCATGTGACAATTGACAATCATAAAAATTTCTGCACTGAAGATAATCAAAAAGCTTACCCCGGGAAAAAATCCCATGTAAATGATCGGCCAAGCGGGCCAAGCATACCCTTATCAAGATTTTCAATTCGCAGCAAATCCTTGGAGCTAAACGCAAAATCCCATACCTGAAAGCATATATATATTATACAGTCATTTGTCATTCTTTGTGAAATACAGAAAAAAATTGAGACTATTACTACATTGCTGCGTAAAAGTGCAATCAGGTAAAGTTTTACGGCTAAAACAACACTTTACATCAAGATTTTCACGAACGCGCTGAGGGTTAGAACTTTTGAATAAAACCACAACACCTTGTTGACGTACAAATTTTATCAAAATTTGAGTTGGAGTTTTGTTCAAAATTTTAGCTATCTCTCTAACTACAGGATCTTGAAGTAATTAAATTATTTTCTTGAAATGGACTGTAATGCGGGGAATGCAACTTTTACTACGATTAGAGTATCTAATAAAATCAATACATTCTGTAGGGTCCAGATTCAGGTTTACTAACGTGTTAAAATATAAGATGTTTATTACTATTCATGTGGAATATCAAGGCCAATACACTATTTGTAATTATTATTCCCGGCTTTTAATTATAGAGGACATGTATAAGTCATGAGTTTGCTAATATTTCTTGACTTAACTGTAAGATCCAAAACAGTGTGTAATTAGCCTCAATTAAAAAATATTGCATGAGAACATTCCGTCCTTCTTTCTTATGCGAAAGATAATATAAAGGGAGAAAAATCAGAAGTACACTTAACGGCACATTTGCAACCAGAATTTTTTACAAAAGATTTTTTTAAACCTACTTATTGTTAGGTTCTATAAACGGAAAAGATTCCACAACACCTTATATGGATGTAAATTAAAAAAAAGAGTACAATGTTTCTAGGTGATTAAATTGTTGTTCTATCGAATCTATACAAAGGTGATGGTACAAAGTGAATTCCATTGTTATTTACACATTAAATATTTATTTTATCAGAGCGCTTTCATCGCAAATAAAGGGTGATATTGTCTTCCATTGAGCTTAATTAGGAAGTAGTGGGGAGCTCATTTTTGAATGGATGTTCCGGATGTTTTACAGCCCTGTAGTAAAAATATTGAAATTAAACCATTGATTTCAAAATCAGACTTAAAAGGAAGGCTTATTTTGTATATCGTCACAGCATACCCCTTGAGTATCTCGAAAAAAAAGGTTCTCCCTGCCAGACCCTTGTCAAGTTTTTCCATTCGCTCCATCTCATCTTGGGTTAGTTGAAAATCAAAAACCTTTATATAAAAAGAATTATTTTAAATTTACATGGTATGTTCTGGCAATATATACCTATATACAGCTGTGCCTACTTAATTATATGACATCAGATTTGCATGTATGTGCAAACCAATTATTATTAAAACCTTAAAATTCGCTTGGATTCTCGCTGGTGTCAGACTCTTTGGTATGACAACAATATCCTGTTGAACCAGAAATCTCAATAGGACTTGAGCCGAAGTTTTTCCATGGTTTCCAGCAATTTCTGCCAAAACTGGGTCTGACAATAGGTCCGGGCTTTGGAATGACCTACAGAAAAGGGGGACATAAGAAGTTATAATTATAATAATTATTGCTCTATAGGTCTTTAATTTTAATCCACCCAGTTATTTAAAGGCGTAAGTTATGATACTGGCAATGAGTCGTACATTCCCATGGTATTGTATAATTCCTTTCTACCAGGCGACCCCAAAGGTGCATACGCACACACAGTAATTCCATGATTTGCACAAGTTCTCCGAAGGTCTTTTTGTTGGAAATAAGCATTAAGTTCCACCTGTAGATGAAATAATAAGATTTAGTGGCTAAAATTAATTCACCAATAGGTCGTCGTCGCGTCGGAAGGTACATTATAACGTATAATAATTCTTATATTAAAGATAATAAAAGCGTACTTGAATATTAGCAGGTGGTATCTTAGCAACCTTGCAAATTCTTTCGATTTGTTCGGAAGTGAAATTGGAAATTCCTATAGCCCGGGTTAGACCTGCTTCAACCTGATTTTCCATACCTGACCATATTTCGAGTAAGTCGGTTTTCATATCTATATCCAGCTCACCGTTGGCCGTCATTGGCCACAATGTTTCGTCATCAACATAATTAACTCCGATGGGACAGTGGATGAGGTAAAGATCCACGTAATCAATTTGCAGCATTGCCAAGGATTTTCGAAGAAACGACTCAACTGACGATCTTTTCATGCCGATTGATGGTAACTGTTATTGGAAAAATGAGTCACAACTGTGCAAATTCAAATTCATTTCTTTCTATTTAAATAAGAAATTTTATTATTTAAGAACATATTGTAATATTTTAATTAACAATGGATTTTTACAGAGCTGGTTGTATGTGTGATGTGAGTTGCACTCTGCTTACTTTAGTTGTAATGAAGATCTCCTCACGTCTGAGTTTGCCTTGATCAAGCCATCGCTTCAAAACATTTCCAATTACATGCTCATTTTTGTAATTATAAGCCGTGTCAATGTGCCGATAGCCAACTTCCAAAGCTTCCTCCACAGCTCGCTCGAACAATTCTGGATCGGAGGCCTATATGATGTTTTCAGCAATCATGTGTTCAGAAGTTAGTTGTATTTAGTAGAATCGGATTTTTAAAAATGTTTTAGCTTACCAGCCACGTCCCTAGTCCTACTAAAGGCATTTTTTGTCCGTTGTGAAAGCTGATCGAATCCCTTGCCATATTTTCGTCTTTGAGCAGAGTTGAATTTTATAAAGTAATATTTAATTTTGTCACTTGTGGAAGTTAATTAGAATTAGAAATTGGTTGAGGAGCAGTATGCCTTGGATCTGAAAATGACTTTCAAGAGGAAAAAGTGGTACAAATGTTTTTGTATTCAAACATTTATGCGCAAAGGAAAATGTTCTTGCTTTTAATAAGGTTAGTAAGCACCAGGGAAAGTACGAAACCGCAAGATTTCAGGATAAAGTGTGTTTCAAATTCAAATAGTTAGTAATACCCCATCCAGCCCACAACTGACACTGACCCTACATAATGTATGTCTATCGTATTAAATGTACGGACGAATGAAAATATTTGACTGACATTGGGAATTGCGGTTCTATAATATTAATTTCTAATGTATTCATACATTGCACTGGCTTATTTAGTAAACTTTTTTTGTCGCCATAACAATAACTTGCACGCATTAGTTGTAGTAATAATAGAATATTGCATGATACTCATATGATAGCGTGATCGCGACATTATGGTAATGGGATCCATTGTGTATACACACGCTTTTAAACCACCTAAATGATGGGAAGAAGCTTGGAAACACAAACTCCTTCCTGCTTCTGTTTATATTGTGGAAAAAAATTTTGTTGACCTCCCTTTTATTGACCATTGAATCTCAATCATAATTTACGTACGTAATGATTGTAAACGCTAAAGGTGGGTGTCAATAAATACTAATTTATTAAATACACGATTTTATAATTAAATTAATTCGTATATCTCGAACTTCTAACATCAATTGACCATTTACTTGTAGCTTTGAAATTCCTCCTTCCCAATTCACCATAAGAACGAGTCGAGTCTATGAGGTAGCAGGTATTTCATTTTTGAATGGGTACTCAGGATGCTTCGTAATGCTGAAATTTACAACATAATGTACAGAAATTATGTCGATAACATATGCATTTACTACTTCATTCCAATATTTCTTCCTCACCCTTTGAATGCGAGGAAGTAAAAGGTTCGTCCAGCAACACCGCGGTCAAGTTTTTTCAACCGCTGCATTTCCTCGGATGTAAGTTCAAAATCAAAAACCTGCGGTTATTTGGTGCAAAGACCAAATTTGCAATTCACACTGTCTTTACCTGTCTGTTGATGAGCCGATTTGGGTTAACGTGGGTTTTTCAGGTTTTCGAAGGACCAGCTATGTTATAGTACTAGCAAACTTAAACATTCAATT